>AGDA01093794.1:0-16639 GCA_000281935.1 Mengenilla moldrzyki | reverse complement strand
ACTTGAAAATCTGACATTTCATATGCACCAACCTAATATATTATATTTGTAATTCGTAGCCTATTATAATTATGGACTATGGAAATCTAGTTAAGTTTCTAGGGATGATTAAATTTCACTCTGTGAATCAAAAATATTAGTATATAATATTAGTTTTAATATAGTTAGTGTGACTAAGACTTTGATCGAATAAAAATCATTTTATAAAAAAATTATTGTTTTCTAAAGAATTAAAATTTTACAAATTTTAACAAATGTGAATTTTCATTACTCTTTATAAATAAGTTTTAAAATAATTTTTTAATATTTTTGTAATTTGGCTTAAGTGCAATCATTTGTTGTATGTATTTTAATAAAGTCCATAAAAATTGTTTTGAAAAATACAATACATTTTAATTTCGATATCAAATTTAATGTATTCTAAAGATTATATTTAGAGTTAATAAACTGAATGATTATGAGAAGTTTCTTGAATCTAAAATATAATTATACAAAATATTTACCATCACTATGCTGCATAACTTTTTGTGGTGCAGATAACATAAAACGATGACCAGTAGGACATTCGTACTCGAAGCCAATGAACAACTTTACTGTAAACTTCGTTAAAACCGTATTGGTTACCTTTCGATTTTTTATATAGTTTTTAAATTTGTTAATATTCTTTTTACTTAATCTACAAATCAAGAAAAATAAAAGATAAAACATTTATTTTTCTATACATATAACGTTAACAAGTTGAAATTTTATTTTTCAAGATGCAAATAATCGACCAGTAACAATTATCGCTCTAGTGTTAACATTTTCGTCCTCAACCTTTTTTTGACTTCTATTTTTAATTTCCAAAAAAGAAATAATAGTAAAAAGTCAACGCTAAATATGCCCGTGTTAGTTTTTATGTTTTAATAATATTTAACAAAGACTAGTAATGATAAGAAACTTTTTTCTATTTTACTTGATTTTTTTTTAATTAACGAATAATTTAACTGATTTTTTCACGTATTTAAAATTATATAGGCAGTCAAAACCATTGATTGGAACGCATGTGGCTCGCGGGCCGCGGGTTAGGTACCCCTGGTCTATGATTTTTACAAGTATGGGAAATTTAAGAATTTAAAAAATAGCCGTAGATGACTGTCTCAGTTTCTCATGCATTTTATAATTTTTTTTTTTTTGTTTAGGAAGAAAAATCATAAACAAGTTATTATTAAACTTTTTTTTTTAAATAAACATTAAAAAATTATGAAATTAATTATGGAAAAAAATGTACAAAAAATGAGTTCCAAGTGAGGTAAACATTATTTCAATTTAGTTCACATTTTTATGATAATTAGATAAGTTTTAAAATTAAATTAAACTCTTAAGATTTACTATATTTCTAAATCATCTAAGTACGGATTTTTTATTTATTGAAACTCACATTATAAAATTTTAAAATAACTGAGTTACTAAACATTACTAGAAATCAGAATATGAGAAACATATCTGCAATGGGTATTATTATGTTAGAAGCATATACTTTTGATTATACAAAGTGTATAAACTATATGTGTCAACAAATACAGTCATATACAGTAGAACCTCGCTATTCGTACACAATTCGTTCTAACATGCAGTTCGAATAACAATTTGCATTAATGGCGATTTGTTTTTCACATAAGTATAATGCAAATTGCATTAATCAGTTCCACTTTAAAGTGATGAGTTGAACAGTAAGAATAGAAAATATACAATTATATAAATCTTTAATACAATTTTTAGTATTTAAACTTTACTTATATATTACAATTCCTCATCACTTTCTATGTTAAAAATCTCAGGTAATTTTCTCTTGATTTTTTTTCCCTTTTCGCTCTTTTATTTAAATAGCTATCCAATGTTGATTATTTTGGTCTTTTTTTTTAAAATACTCCTAAAATGCTTCATCACATTGTCGTTAAATAAGTTAACGCTCCTATTCGCCACAGCTGTGTTGAATGCCATTTTTGGACTGTGTTCTATATTTTCCCAATAATTACGTAATTCCTTGAATTCATTAACCGAAATGTTTTCTTTTTCCTCTGATGACTCATTTTTAAAGCGGTTAATACAACGAACAACGAAAAGTGACTAGTACGAAGTGGTACTCAGTGGCGCATGCTTGTATGCAGTCTGAATCGCAGAAAAAACGTACGAATACAGAATTTAATATTACTTGAATAAGTTGTACGAATAATGAGTTAGACGAGTAGAGAGGCGGTTGAATAGCGGGATTCTACTGTATTGTATAATGTTATATTTAGTTTTATGGAAAGTTCCGATTTCAACATTGTTATTTTTGAAAACTTATTAAAAAAGAAATTACTTAAAGCACAAGTCGATAGGTAATAAATAATTTGTGCCGGGCAGAAAACCATAAAACGGATTTTCTGCTAAGCCCATAGAATGAGTATAAATAGAGCTGGAGCCTAAACAAACTAAAGCCCAACTTGGAAATAATGCTACAAAATCAGTTGTTGATAAGTTTGTTAACATTAACTCGATACTTTTGTCTGCAAATTCTAAAAAAAATTTACAATTATATACAATATGCCATTAAGAAAACAATTCCATACTAAATTTTTTAGTTTGTTCACCAATAACCGAGTCATCTTTATTTTCAGTTAAATTATTTTGATTCATCAGTAAATTCGGATTTAATTCTAGAATATTATTTACTACTTTTTCATGTATCAAACTTTTTGTCTGTTGTTGCTCTAAATTGCTTATAATTTGTGACCTACAAAAATTATTTCAAAATAAACAATAAAAAAAATATTATTTTACAAATTATAAAAAGAACTGCAATATCTTGGGGGTTCAAGCTAACATATTTAATGAAACTGTTTTTTTAGAAAAAAAAAAAAACAACTGATAGAAATATTTACGCTATTATAATTTAAAATTGTTTATTTAATAACTGATTATAGCTGGGATAATTAAACCATAGTCTTCGGCTACATGTAGCTCATTTAATAATTTTCTGCGACCTACTAAGCGTTTTTTTATACTACAGATATATTAAGTTTTACCAAATTAATATGATTGATCAAAACATACCAAATTTCACATTACAATCATGTAACCATATTAGTTCTTCATTCTGTTTTTATTTTCTTGTATGTAATCTATTTTTTTTCACATGTTCTGTTCTAGTAATCAATGTTCATTATATGAATAGATTAAGAATAATTTTTTGACCCACACAAAAATTTAAGATTTAGACCAGTACTTCTCGAACTCTTTTGGCTCATGTTCCACCAGAATGTTTCTAAATATCTGGTACCCCACTTTCAAAAATAATTGAAATTTTAAGGTTTAGCCCGACAAGACTAGATTATTAATAACTTTTTTTCGTATGTATAGTAAAACCGAAAATTTTTAAGAAAAACACAAGTAAATTCAGAACAATAATGTGATCCATGAGCTTGATGACTGCTACAAAGACCAAATAATCATTTAAAATTCTCATGACCGACCTGATAAGCATTCGCGCCCCACATTGAGAAGCACTGATTTCGACGTTTTGTTAAAAAAGGTTGCTCACCCCGGAATTAAAGTATTGCAGAAGAAAAAATAACTATGCGTATATAAATCATATTTCATTTAAAAAAAAAATTAAAACGTAAAAATTAAACTAACAAATTAATTTTTTTGACAATTGATTCACATTCTTGAACTGGTACATCATCATTGGATTCTAAAAAATTGATCGAGTAACAATCACAATTATCAGCCATTTCTTTATAGAACAAATAATTAGCGTCGAAAAGTTCAAATGGATCATATCGAATTTTAAACTTTTTGCCGCAATTACAAAATGATACGATTTGTATATGACTACTGTGATCAATTGAGCTTAAAAATGTACAAATATATAACAGTTAAACAGTTAAACAGATAAATATAAAAATAAAATATATACAAATCATGAGGTGCATGTAAGCAGTTATTGCCAAGTAAACTGAGAGACTCACAAACACGTTTATCATCATCATAAGCTTTATTTAGTTCTGCAATGCACAACTGCTTGAATTTATTTAACGCTGGACCACGAGCGTAAGCCTCTAAAATCATCAATGACCTCTGAACCTTATTTAGAACAATAACAGTTAGATCATTTGATAAAAAACGAATAATAGTACTCGAAATTCATGTAATATCGACGTATAACGTTCAGAAAGATTTTCAAAATATTTTGCACAAGCAACTGGATAAATTTTCGAACATCTCTTTTTCGAAAATTTTGTTTCGGCATCAAATACATTTAATATATAATCACTGTCGGCTTCATCTGAATCATCTTCTGTGAAATCATCTTCTACAATAAAAATGTCATAAAGAACTTGGAAAATTTTCATCCAATTTCTCAACGATGGCACCTAGAATAATATTAAATAAAAAGTATATGAGCCTAATATATAAGTTCAAATTTGACCTATGATTAATCACATCAAAAACAGACTTTTAAAATTTTAAATCAATGACCAAAGAATTTATGCATATGTCAGAAGTTCTACTAGCATATTATTAAATCTTATAGACACAAGAAATAATAAGGTCAACATTTGTCATGTAGTTATAAAAATACGAATTAGCTTTTTCCTTTTACATTTTAACACGTTCTATCAGGCACATACCACCTGTGGTTCACTACGAAGGCTTCCAACGGGAGGCGTGAGCCATCGCTAGTACATACTTAAACGGAAAATACAATAAACCCAAATAAGGGTCGATAGAAGAATAAAAAATAAAAAAATAGGCTGGGTAGAATGTATTAAATTAAGGAATTTAATATTTACACTTAACTTAATGGTAGATTGTTAACCATTTCCAATTTTTATTTAAAAATGTACGATTACATTTAAAAAATTTTTTAATGCGTTAAAATTTTTATCACTTAAATAATTGTTCAGTTGATCTATAAAAAGCGTAGGGTAAAGTGCCATGATTTTAATTGAAGGACCAGTTAACAAACATTTTAGAATAGGACCTTAGATAATGCGATTATTTTGCACCTAATTTTTGATTAAAAACGATATAATTAAAAACACTTTTCTTTTGTTAAATTTTAAAATCTAATAGAGTTTGAAATTTAATAGAGATTAAATACGAGTTTGTTAAAACTTATAAAAAATTTTAAACAAAGTCTCCTAAAATCCTCAGCGAATATACATTAAAATCATATATACAGTGGAACCTCACTCTATTCGTACAACTCGTTATTCATACAACTTATTCAAGTGAAATTTAATTCGTCATTCGTACGTTTTTTCGCAATTCGGACTGTGTGCAAGCATGTGTCCCTGATTGCAACTTCGCACCAGTCACTTTTCGTTGTTCGTTGTATTAACCGCTTTAAAAATGATTCATCGGAGAAAGAAGAAAACATTTTAACTAAGGAAATCAAAGAATTGGGTCATTGTTTGGAAAACATAGTACATAATGTCCAAAAATGGCATCGAACACAGCTGTGGCCAATAGAAGCGTTAACTTATTTAACGACAACATGATAGAGCAATTTAGGATTATTTAAAAAAAGGACAAAATAAATCAACATTGGATAGCTTTTTGAATAAAAGGGAGAAAAACGAATCAAGGGAAAACCATCTAAGATTTTTAACATAGACAGTGATGAGGAATTGTAACATAAAAGTAGAGTTTAAATAATAAAAATTGTATTAAAGATTTATATAATTGTGTATTTTCTACTTCTACTATTCAACTCATCACTTTAAATAAAGTGTTTATATCTGTTTAATGGAATTTACATTATGACTTATGCGAAAATCAATTCGCCATTAGTACAAATTCGCTATTTAAACTATCTGTTAGAACAAATTGTGTACGAATAGTAAGGTTCCATTATATATAGTAACTGCACTTAAATATTAAAAAAACGTTGTACTAAAATTCATTATTATAAAATACAGTATACAACACAATATCCTACATCTCACTGACATGTTTTACTATCTTTAAATTTTATACTTTTTAATGTGGAATATATTCTATAAGAGCTAGAGGGTTAGAGGGTTGTGTGTCGACAAACTTAACGTCATATAGTACTAGGCAGCAAAATCAAGCTTTTTTACACCGAAAACCTATTATTTTTTCAAAAAGCCTACACTGAAGATATGAAAAAAATAGCAAAATTTGTTTATCCTTAAATACCAATTTTTAGGACGGAGAAAAATACAATTTTTCAGTTTATTGCTTATTTTCTGCGAGATAGAGCTACATAGGTACACGAAATCCAGCTTGGATTATTCAGTAAAATTTCTTAACACATTTACAACATCATCATAACATAAATCCACCATACTTAAAATATAATCAATGTAAATTAACAACACGTTTAAAACATAAGCGAAATTTGTTTATAACACATTTATGATTCACATTTAATAACCATTTCTAAACGTTCATCGCTTTCAATAAATATTTCGTTCATTTTAGAAACATTCAAAATTCTCCAAATTTGTATAATTATATTTTTTACAAAGCCATAAATAAAGCGTTAAACTTCAAATTAAAGGTGGGGACCAAGAAGCAAAAAAGCTTTTGAGTAAAGCTATATTTGTTACTCAGACATTAAAAATATTTATCACATCTGAACAAATTAAATATAATTTTCCCCAAAAGAGTGTTCTATTTTGTTTTCCGAACTTGTCCAAAGTAAAAAGTTTTGCGGAAATTCTTTAAATATTTTTATATAACGTAGAATTTTCCATTCTACAGATTGTTATACTCTTGAAACACATCGATTAACATTTTCCCCAGCGTTGAACTTTTAGGTTCATAGTGCCTCAATTCTGTATTTATTACCGCCAAAAATCTAAGTGCATTTTAATTAAATTACTTTCTTTCAAAATGTACCGCATTTCACAAAACGAAATTCAATAATCATGATTTACTTGTGAAACACATTTAATTTTGTTACAAGCAAACATGATAAATCACAACCTATCACAAGGAATAAGAAGACTTGCAGCCGTTATCTGCTTGACTGCAGAACGTATCGATTCCTCTTAAATTGTACAAAAAACTTTTTAGAGCACTTAAAATCTGAAATCCAAATTTACTTGTAAAATATTTGACACCAAAGGTCATTTCCATCACCTTTATAACATTTACAATGCAAAAGTTGTGGTTACATAATTTACAGATAGTTTATTACTTTAAAAACTGCCATAGTTTTTATTTTATATTGATGAAAATTACAAAGTTCTTCACTTGACATATGCTCAAATTTGTTGGACTATATATGTATTTGTTTATAAACGGAAGAATTAAAAAAAATTCAGATATTTACCTCAAAATAAGTCCTGGGTAAATTGCGAGCGTTCGAAATGTTGTCATTAAAGCCATCCTGAAACGCTAAATCAACATGTTTTTGTAAAAAATTATAAAAGCATTTAGCATCTTTTTTATAATTAGTTGAAGACGAGAATGGAAATTCCAATAAATTTGTATCCATTTTTTGATTTATTAATGAAATTGAAGACAATAAACTATTGAAATCCGCTTCTGCTTCATCATAAACATACGTATTTACGTCACTGTTAAAATTTACGTAAACGAACGGCGTGTTCGCCGCAATCGCAAACAACGAATTGTCACTATTATTTGTAATAATTCGTAAAGTACGTAAAATTCGAAAAATTCTATCTTCAATATTAAATTCGACTTTACTAAACGAACACGCGGCGGAATCCCATGTATAAGGTCCTTGCTCGAAGTAAAATAGCAGCCGCGGTGCACAAAACCGACCATTCAATACCCATTGTTGATTTAATTCCGAAAACGGCTTTAACACTTCACGCAGTTTCTCCAGAATACGCTCCCTAATTTTTATTCCATCAAGGGTTAAAAATAAAACAAGAAAATTTTAATTTAAACAATTTTTTTTCATCGACAAGAAATAAAAACTGATAACAAAAATAAACTTTTCAACATGATTCGAGAACAATATTAACATTTTAGTTGCATAAGAAATGAGTAGCAACTTCATAAATGTTGCCTTTGAAATTAGAATCAGTAGCCGGCAAACCGAACGAATAATTGAAATTATCGATAAAGTAACGTTCGTAACTATGATAAGAAATATAACGGTCAGGAAACGTGAGTCGGAAGTTCTCATACATTAGTTGAATTGTCAAATCGGCTGGTAAGCATAGCATTATTTTATTATCACATAATAAAACCTTTATTGGAAACGACTCGATATGTTTACGCATCAGAACCGTAATATCTGATGATTGCACAAAGTTTCTGAATTGAAACTCATACTCTGAACTAGGATTCAAATTCGAAATCGGATTCAAATAAAAGTCAAGATAGGAATTTGCGTTGAAATTCGAAGTCGACTTTAGGTTCGAATTCGTTTTATTTGTTTGATGGTTGTCAGTATTGTTATTAGTGTCAAAAGTAGAGGACTTATTGCAAAACTCGTAATCGGAGCCAGCTTGCACAGCAGCTAGAATTCGGGCACAACGTTTCTTACTGATACCGTACACAGATAAGAAACCTTGTTTGCAAACTAGTTCGGTTCGTTGCTTATACGTAGCAAAATAATTAACGGAACAGCCGCGTATTCGAATTCCCGGCTGATCGCTATCCATTTTACGGCGTTTTTTTATAGGGAACACTTGCATTTTTTTCTCCAAAAAGCGATCTTGCTCATCACGAGTTTTTATCGCATTAAATAGCTGTGAAATTTCTTGTTTTTCAGTATCGGTGAAAACTGATAAGCAATTACGCCGACAACTGGAACGTAATAATTAAAATTATTGCAAATACGTACTCTGCAATCAGCATTTCTCTGTACATTATCAGAAAATTTACACAAAATAAAATACTTTATTCGGGAGACTATTAAGTATTCAATAACTTTAGGTTATACTTACATCAACTAATGGCGATTTGGAAACAAATTTACCAAATTTTGAAACAAAAACCCAAAGAAAAAGCTCTGCAATAGACGAATAAACACCATGCAAAACACTATACAAAAATACACAGGACTACAGACAAAGCAAACTTATTCTAAGTGAACGCTGAAAAATTAGAACTGCTAAAATTTCAATTCAAGCAGGAAACAATTGAGGACAATAACTGATCTTCTAAGCGGACATTATCATTTCAAAGAACACTTAAACACTATTGGCCTGCCCGAAAAGAGACTAGTATAGAAGCTAAAAGAAAGAGATGGAAATTATAGTTGAATTCAGACTAAACATCAGGTTGTTGATCCATATTATACTACTGTTTAGGGATTTGTGGAAATCATTATTTTACGTTCATGTAAAATATTCCCTTTATTTAACAAAAAAGATAATTAAACCTTTCAAAATTGTTTGTTTCAAATTTATATATAAGCAGGAAACCTGCACATAAGGAGCTAGTCGAAATTGGAGTCTGGAATGACCACTTATCTCAGATCGAATGATCTCAGGCCGGTTAATATAAAAAGAAAAACAATCGGGCTGTTGTTTAATCTTAATAAAGAAAATACAATTATCAGGAGCATTTATCTACTTGCTAGAAATACAATAAGTAACTAGATTTCAGTTCTAGAACTTTATTTCTTACAAATATAATTTAAACAAAAATGAAAGGAGTAATACATCAAGTGACAAACCCTAACTTTTTCCATACCTAAAATTGACTAGATTCAGTAATAAGCGTAATTCAATGTTTAATTAAAATAAAAAAAAATTGAATTCTAATAAGCCAATTTCTTAAACAAATGTTTTATTACTTTCTTCGTATAACGCTGTTCCTTGGAAAAAAACATAACTGGGCAAAATGAGATCCTCAATTTTTGTATAAAGCAATATTTTAAAAAAAAATCTAAAAAGTTTAAATTAACGAAAATTATGAAGTGAATATTTTCGTATGCATGAGACAATTAATCTGTGTTTATGTGAACTTTTCCTAAGCTTATCCAATTAATATAAGATATGAAGTGAGTTTCACATTTATGCTCAAAATTTGTACTCAATTTTTGTTTAGCAATCTGGCAAGAGGAAAATATGTCCTTGACGTCTTAAATGTCTTAATAAAAATTTTTAAAATTCTTTTTGTATATTTTTAAGTTCATAGCTTTATAAATTTTATTATTCTTCTACACATTTTATTCTGTGTAAATTTTTATTATTTTCTAATAGATATTGATAGAGTACAACCGAAATCTTAGCATTGCGTTAAAGACGCTAAAAAATCCGAAAATGTTAAGTTTAACTTAATAAAAATGAAACATTATTACCTAGATGATTTATTACTTGCTTACTAAAGAAGACTGTCACTTTATAACAGTTATAACAAAATGTTTAATAAATGAAATTAAAACGTTTTAAAAAAAAACATACATTATTTGACATGGTTATATATAACCACCTAATACATAACAGTCTATTACATTTTTGTTAATAGAAAACGTATATTTTTTCTATTTAATAAAAAATAAAAAGACCATATCTTTGGATGACAAAAGTTTAAATGTTTTAATGTTTTTATTGTGTAATAGTTAGATTTTTTAAACTATTAATAATTAGACCTTGGTTTATAATAAATAATTCTTACATTTCATTACTAATAACACTGGGGAACAAAAGTCATTACACAGAAACTACATATATATTTTCTGAATGCCCAAATACTATTGATAACAATACCAAAAAATTTTTGAACATTTTGAGGCCAATTTTTAGGGAGGGGGAAAACGTATTTTTCAAATATAAAATTTTTTTTCTCCGAAACTATAAGGCCTAGAAAATTTTTTTACCCTTAAAACAATCAATCAACTCTTGTTAAATAATGTACCAAAAATTATAAATATGCGTTAAAATGGAGGTTCAGGGTAGCGATTTAAAGTTGAAAAACGGGCAAAAAATGGTGTTTGTTTAAAAATATAAAAGTTACATTTTAACTGAATTGAAAAAGTAGAGCTGGTACAGAAATTCTAAATACCTTAGAATAAAATATTTGAGTTATTTGTTAAATCGCAAAAAGAAAATTTTTTTTTATGAATTGAGTTTTTTTCTAAAAATTTTTGAAAATTAACATGCAAAATTCAGGTACAGGCTGCAAGCGTGATATTGGGCCAAGAAGTTTTTAAGCATTATAAACAACTTACAGATATTTAAATCTAAATTTTTTAAATCAATGACTCAAAAAATGTAAATGTTTACTCAATTACTTCAAATAGGAGCAGAAAATGCTACGGTAGGAAGTTGTGTCCCCCATTGTTTATGTCTCGACTATGTTTAAGATGTTTTTTCTACTTCGAAATTTTTAACTATTATAGCAAAAGCCGTCAAATGACTTAGATAATAATTCAATGGGTCCAGGGGTTCCATTAATGTAGTTTGTATATAATCAGTTTGCATTCACTTAAGTTTTGTTTAATATTCTAAACTCATAATTAAATTATGCAATTAAATATAAGAGTCAGTCCAAAGTCCGAAAAATTAACTGAGCTGGCTATGAAAGGGAGATAGTGGTGAGAGGGGGTTTGGGGTCCCACTTTTTATTACTACTTTATCCAGTTTTAACTTTTCATTTTATTACAAACGTTTAAACGATGCTGAAAAGAACTGTCAAATCATACAGATGCTAGCTTTGAAGTTCGGGGGTCCGAATAATTTGGTTCATAATTTTATAACTTATCTTCATTTCTTTTAAATGTAAATATTTTAAGCGCGTAATTAAGTGGCAAAATAGAATGTCGGTATCAAGCCATAGTCGGGAAATTTATGTGGACCGGTACAAAGGAAGGGAGGGCTTGGGGCTTTACACTTTATTCTTAATTTACTCTACTTTAATTTATTACAAACGTTCAATTTGCCACTTAGTTACGCGTTTGAAATATTTATATCGAAAAGAAATGAACATAAAAATCAAAAATATGAATTCGGGTATTCAGACCGCTGACCTTTCAAAGCTAGCATCAGTGACATTTAAAAGTTCTTTTCATCATTATTAAATGTTTGTATTAAAATGAAATGATAAAACTAGACAATAAAAATTGGAACCCCAAACCCCCTCTCCCTACTTACCCTCTTCATACCCAACTCAAATATTTTTCGAACTTTGATTTGACCCTTATATTTAATTTCACTTTTATATATATATAAAAACTATATTAATGGGACCCCTGGACCCACTGAATTAGTATCTGAGTCATTTGACAGCTTTTACTATCATAGTTAATAGGTTCGAAGTAGGAAAAACACCTTAAACATAGATAACCGAGACATAAACGATTGGGGATACAACCCCCGCCCATCCTCATCTGCTCCTCTCTAAAGTAATTAAGTAAACATCTACATTTTTGAATCACTGATTTAAAAAAGTCAATTTTAAATGTCTGTGAGTTGTTTATAATGCTTTAAACTACTTGACCCAATATCACGTTCGCAGCCTGTACTTAAATTTTGTATGTTAAATTTAAAAAATTTTTAGAAAAAAACTCACTTCATAAAAAAAGTTTTTTCTTTTTGCGATTCGACAAATAACTCAAATATTTTATTCTGAGCTGTTTAGATTTTTGTGCCAGTTCTACTTTTTCAATTAATTTAAAATAAAACTTTTATTTTCTTGAAAAAACACCATTTCTTGCCCGTTTTTCAACTTTAAATCACTACCCTGAACCCCCTTTTTAACGCATATTTATAATTTTTGGTACAATATTTAATAAGGGTTGATTGTTTTAAGGGTAAAAAAATTCTCTAGACCTTATAGTTTCGGAGAAAAAAATTTTTATATTTGAAAAATACGTTTTTCCTTCTTCTTAAAAATTGACCTCAAGATTTTCAAAAATATTTCGGTTTTTTTATCAGTAGTACTTGGGAATTCAGAAAATATATATTTTGTTTCTGTGAAAAAATAAAAGTTAAAATTTGTTTCCTAGTGTAATCGTCTTTCCTTGTTTAGTTCACAATATTCGAAGTCTGTAATATACTTTTTTTGAGTTCATACAATAACCAATTTTGGTTAAAAATTTCTAATTTTTATGAAAATTTTCACAAGTAATAAAATTTTAGAAAACGTATTAAAAAATCAAAAATTAAAAGCTAAAATTAAAGGAAAAATTATGAATACTATTTATTGAAATTGCAATAATAAGTCATTAAGTTGAAAAAAAAACTGGTTCTTTTGATGAGCCCTAAAAATTTCTTTGTTTTTTTAGTTCGAACTAAAAAAAAATGTAGCAATGATATATCATTTAACATTAAGTTAACATTAATTTGATTTAATATGCAATACACAAGAGCATACCTACGCCAGAAGCCGAAACCAATACAGATCTAAAACAAACAATGATCAGTGAAATACATTTACGCTAGATTTCTATTTTATTAATCTACGCTAATTATCACTTTTCAGGAAAAATTTAATCGAATATGCGTTTCAAATTGTTACATAGTAATAAATGGAGTAATTTTCGAGACTACGAACGTAAGCTTATGTAATCAAAACGGGAATGAATAAATAAAAATTAATTGCTCTAGTTTACAGAATTCATTACAAATCCAGAAAAGTAATAATTTTTAAAATTTTTAACAATAATTTTAAAAACATTTTTTATTAATGACTTTGAAATGAAAAAAGAGCCTCAAGATTTTTCCCTTTGAATATTGCTATTACAAAAACTATTACAGCTTAAATAAGAAGTTAATGAATTTAGAAATATGATTTAACATAAACATCTTAATTCTTAATGGTTAGCTTAAAAAGCCACGTATTTCCTTTTATGCTAAATCAATATTGATTTAGATAATTTATGATTTAGATTTAAAGAAGTAAATATAATTTTAAAAACGCATAAAATCTCTTACAATAAGCGCGAAATTTTATAATTCTATATAATCTAAATTGAGTATTACATTTTTATAAAGAACTTTACTTCACTGCTCTGAAACACAGAGTATATAAAAGTAATGTTACATCTCTAAACAATAATCTATATTTTTAAATACATTTCATATTTTTTGGTACTAATTTGTATTTATTAATTTCGATTATATTCAAAATAATATTTATGTTCTCAAATTGTTGAGTGCATTTTTTGCCTTTTAAAATTAATATCATTTGTATCATATTTTAAATTGAAACGAAAACGTATTATACAAATCAGTGTCAAAAATTTGTGACATTAGGGAACATATACCTTATTATTATATACTTGAAAATTTTTTACAAATAAGAATTTAATGAAAAATAGTAAATGTTTATATAAATGAAATAGTTGACTTCAAATAATGTGCCTAACGTTTGAATAGTCCTGTACACATATACAAATGTACACACAGAAATAACATGTAATATTAAAAGAAATTATATTTTTGGATCCCTTATGGCAAACAAATTTAAAAATACACATATCAAGAGTCAAATTTCGAATTGTATATTTGTTAAAACATTTTAAACTTAAACGATTGAAAATTAATCAAACTCATTACTGACTATAAATGAAAAAACATCACTGTTTAATATCTCAACATTAAAGTTAGGAAATAATTTTTGGAGAATAATTAAAGAAGCATTTGTAACTTAAAAACTCAACTAAACAGGTTAGATACTGATTAAAATCCACCCAAGTATCTTAAGCATTTAATAAAATATTAAAGGCAGTAAAAACGTTTATTAAATTTGAATGATAAAAAACAGTTTAAAAACTGTTTATCAATCTTCATTTTGTTCGCAGTTTTATCACAAAGAATATGTTAGTAAAGCGTGAATAACATATTTATTGCATATAGCGCTCAACGATTAAATACAAATTTAATAACATTTTTTTGCTATTTAGGAGCCAGTATTTAATTTATTAAATGATCTTATACGACTTTAATATGCGTAGAAAGTAAAAAGGACACAAAACAAGCTCAAAAACTACAATAAGGAAATTATTAAAAGCTCGCAAATGCCTGATACAACGCTAATGGCCACAATTGATTCAGAGTTGAACTTGAGCTAAATTTCTACGGATTCACACAAATGAAGCTAAATTTATAAATTACGTAAACGTGTAATTTGTTCTTTCGAAATCCGTCCATTGGACGATTTTCGCATTAATAGAATATAACGCAATGCTAATTGAAGGCACCTCGGTATCTGTCTCTACGTGTACAGATTGAGGGGAACAAAGGAACTGAACAAACCCGCAAATCGACATCAATTTATTGATTTCAGACGACGTAGCAGCAGGTACCATTGATTGCGTTTCACCGATCGCAGCCTTGGCTTCCGAGCCGACCGTATCCATCGATCTGTCTGTTTGTTTACATGCACATTTTTCAGAAAGTCAATTAGATAAATCTTATCAAAAGGCTAAGAGAAATCAAAGAACTGATCGCGGATACCTTTCGACGATTTAACGTCCAGCTCGATCATTGCGCCAATTCTGCCGAGTTCGATCCGAAATCGAACGCTCAATTGATGCTCATCGATCGATCAGTCAATACGAATCGGCTTCTTGAACTTTCACTGAATGCGGTAGCGATCGTTATCAGAAAAACAACAAAACGAATTATTATTGAAACAACGTCGAAATCGACGTCGCACACAATACCATGGGAATAAGAGCGTTCGAATTGTGCGCATTATCTAGCCGAGGACATGTCCCCTATGAACGGCGCAAAAAATAGCTAGCTAAACGCACACAGCCCAGTTTTGTCATGGGCTATTTTTACTAAAGTACCACCGACGTAAATGGTTCATGAGCGCTTTTTCGATACAGTGACTTGTAGCGTTCTAGTACCATTATTTATCATTGCCAACTGCCGGCTGCCGGCTTGTCATCAGTTTTTTAAAAATTATTTCATACCTAGAGGGCACCCGAATGCCAGCAACATATTTAAAACATTTTTATTCGTCTTTAAAAAATCGAAAATTGTTTCGCACAGGACGCATTCCAAAAGTGAACAAATTAGTGATCAAGGATTTGAAACATAAAAAATGAGTGGACAATGATTCACTCATTTTTAGAACATATTCATAAAGAATAAAATAAAATAAACTAAAAAATCATTTCCAATACATTTAAATAGGAAATTTCTCAGCGTTCTAAAGCTCTGTTCAATTAGTTACATATAGTGTTAGAATTTCAACTAACATTAAATATTAATTTTTGTGAGTGTACTATTTGTTCTTGTTTTTTTTTAAAGTTTTAAAACTCCAAAAATTTTTATACTATAAAATATTTTTGAGTTGAAATTGTTTGTGGTTGTCACATAACTGAAAGAAAAGTAGCAAATAATAATAGACTAGTATTAGCCTAATATTAAAAAAAAATATTAGAAAATAATATTAGGATAATTAAAAATTAATTTGACTTTAATATTATTTTTGTACTTACCCAACAAACCATATAGAAAAATTCAATTTTTTTTTTTCACGTAGGATTTTATATGAATTCTATATAAAATTATTATCACTTTAATTTGAAAATTTATTGGAATTTCTGTTGAAAATAAATTTAAATGTTTATAGTTTTTAACATATAAATTTTATATGGAATCATAATAAAACAAATACAGAAAATTTTTACATATTTGAAAATAAATAATTCACTATTTAAAACATATGGAAGTAAAACCGAAATATTATATAATTC
>AGDA01093716.1:0-13805 GCA_000281935.1 Mengenilla moldrzyki | reverse complement strand
ATATATAACATATTAAAAAGAACACATACAAGAATAAAAAGCGTAATTTAAAACTTATTATTGTCAGCGGATGTAGGTCTAACATTATTCATTAAAACATACATTCATGTTGCTTATACATTTCTGTCTTTAAAACTACAAGCTGTTCAAAACGTTCTAACTTGAATTCTTAAGGTTAATGAATCCATTCTTATTTTATTGAATAAATAGAACTGTATAAAAATTATAAACATTAAAATTGAAAATTCTTAATGATCCTTCATATTTACTATATTTAAGTTTTACAGATTACCACTTTTTTCAAAATTCGCATAATTTTTAAGGGTGGAAAAATTGAATTTCGATAATGGTATAAGGCTAGCTTTTCAAAAATTTATTACTTTTTGTTAATCAGAATTTTATAAAATCAGTTTGAATACTCTACCACTTCAGTTACAAACGTGTATAAATAACATAAATACATACTTTAATGAATATTGTTATTTATTATAATCTTTAATTAATTTTATCTTATGCAAGTCTAACGTTTGATGACTTCATAGCACAAATTATCTAGATCGGCAAAGCGTTCCCTTATCGTTGCCTTCAAAATTTGATGGCGTAACGATATTTTCTCGGCGTTGCGCTTTAAAATAATTTTCTTATAAATATTTGCATTTCATTTTTAAATAAACATTAGGGAAATTTGAATAAAATAGATGATGGGACAAATTTTTTACTATATATATTTTGCATTTGCCGCCAAAAAATATAAAAAACAGATAAGTATTTTTTGGCAATATTGCGGAAGGCTTTACTAAAAAATACAGCCACTTTTTTTTAAATTTCTACCAACATAAAAATGAAGGGAAATTAGAAAATTTTTCCTTTGCTGATTTAGGTGATCTGTGTTCGTAACAATAAATATATATTTTCGAATTCGTTCAGTTTTATTTAAATATTATACTTATAACAATTATGTAATTCACTGGGATTTTTACTTATACATAATAAAATCAAGCAATAGCTTAAATGTGTTTCATATGAAAATAGTTCACCTGGAATCTTCCAATCTGAGGCTAGCCATCTTCCAAGATTTCCATACATAACATTCTATTATATAATGGATGGTGTTTTCCTCCTATTCATTACAGATTCTAAACAGAATTTCATTTTTGAAGTGTCGATTATTAAAATTAATGTTAAAATCAATTATTATAGCGGGAAAGTATTTAAAAATTAAAATTCTTGTTAATCAAAATTTTTATGTCTGTAAATGCTTTTAGGGTTTTTTAACTTATTTTCCTATTAAATGTGTATTTTTTCAATTAAAATTCTTACTTATTGAGTACTTAAATATTCGTTAATAATTTTTATATTGCTTAAAATCAAGGCGTAATTTTAATATTTTATTCGAAGTCTATTACTTTTTTAGTCAAATTGGTATAAATGTTCAAAGTTTTCATTTAATTATACAAAGTTGTTTTAAAATATGTGAATTAAGTCTTATATAATTCTTATATCAGAAAATAATTATTATATTTATTGTTTTTCAACAGTATTGAAAGCTTCGAATGGAGACTGAAATTTTATTCTAAAAATCTACCGGATAATCAATTTCGTACGGAACTAAAGAAAATAAAAAACGAAGAAATGATGTTACTTGATAAATCTAAAGAAATATTAATGAATCTGCATCAGGAACGTGAAGTTCTGCAACAACAAGTTTCAGAATTACAAGGTATTCTTTCTGTCAATGAAGAGAAAATGACACAAATTTCTAATTCTGAAATTGAAAACGCTAATAAAGTTTTGGTATTTTTAATTCTTTTATCTCTTCGTATAATGTTCATAATATAATGTTCGAAAATTCTATATTACTAGAATTTTTCTAAACTTTGAGGAAAACAACAAAAAATAGATTTATTTCTAAATAACTCCTAAGCAACACGGTAATATGAAAAACTGAGCATCACTTTTTTATCACATAAGGTCTTTTACAGAACCACATAAGTATATTCAGAAAACATTTTCAAAAGCCGATCAGCATAGGAAAATCGGCAGTTCTTTTAGAAAAATATATAAAAATTGTGTCAGATTTTTAATCATGAAATTTGAAAACCGTCAGAATTACGGTTTGGTAATTCTAGTGATAACTAGAAAAGTTCTAGTTTTGATTCAAAAACTTATCTATTAAGATTAATTTGTCACTTACTACTAATGTAACACTAAGAATTAAGTCTAATCTTTAAAAAATAGTATTAAAAAAATTTAATTTGATTTATGTAGCGATAGTAAACAATTTTTTAACGTTTTGCTTTTAGCGCCAGTACTGTGAAGTCATATTTCTAAATTTTGTGCTTTACCTTAAATATGGAGCTTTTGAACATTGTTTATTTAAATCGTTTATCATAGTGGTAACATAGGAATTAATTTGTTGAACTAGACACTTCACAATATATTTTAATCAACTTCTCATAAATTTTTATGTTACGAATGGTTATAATTTTATTTTATATACTTTAAAGTTCCGACTTCTTATTACGAAAACTGTACTTTTAATATTAAAACTTTTCAAATTTAATACTTTATACGAAGAAAATGTAGTGAATTTTTTTAATAAGACTTCGTTGATTTTTTTTTAACAGGAGTTAACCAAAGTTTATAAATCGTCCCAAGAAATCATCGTTAATTTAACAAATGAACTGAATGAATTAAGATTAGAGTTAAATGAATTAATGGAAAAATATAATGGATTAAAAAAATGTGTGGATGATGATTTTCTTAATTTAAAGAAAAATTTTCAATCGTTGATGAATGAGAAGGACAATTTTCAATTAGCTTTAAAAAAACTTCAAGTAATGTATAAATTAAATATTTTTAATATACGCTTTTAAAAATAATAATTAAACATATACGAAATATGTAAATGTGTGCTTGACTTTTTTCAACTAGATTGATTCGTCAATTAATATAAACATACTTAAATTATAGAAGCAGCCAATAAGAATACTTAACTGTATTATTTATGTGCAATTTTCATTGCACACGTCATATGTTGCGAAACATATCTTTTGTCACCTTTTGTAAATTTATATATTTGTATACTGTATGCAACCAGCATGATTTTTTTTAATTACTTTGTATTTATATATCTATTATTTTGTGTAATTTTAGTAATACAAAAGATTTCTTTTCATGAAAGGAATTCTAGCTTAATAGTCAATCTCCAAAACAATTAAATTCAAACGTTTGAACAAAATTAATAAAAAACTTTATTCCGTTCTTTTCTTTTATTAACCTCTTTTCAAAAATTCAAAATTATAACGGAAATCTTAGTAGATTTAAAATTTAACTGGTTTAACTACACTACGAAAACAATTTTTTCCACTCTACGCGGATGGAGCTGCTTAATATATTTATATGCACATAATGCTTGAAAGTTAATTATTGAAATGACGAAGGAATTTAAAAAAAGTAAAAGTTTTTTTTGAGCAATTCACGAATTGTGATTAAACATTAACACATGTTTCTAAGATATTTTTTACAAAAATATTTTTCTTTATTGTCTAGGTTTCCACCTTTTCTAATTTTGCTCATTTTAACCGTTTGAATCCCAAGCAGCGCGATAGCGCAGTTCTCTTTTTATGTCAAGAAACCCCAGACGTTTCGCGCGTTGTGTACAACCGACAAAGCGTAAGCAAACAAAGCAAGCGCTATCGCGCTGTTTGGGTTTTTTCGTACATATTTTGGAAAGTGCTGTCGCGCTGCTTGGAATTTCTCAACAGCGTTTTCGCAAAACTGTCTGAGACTCAAAGGGTTAAAGTTCTCTTGTATATTCAGTGATATTTTTTTAAATATTACTAATATTTCTCGTAATTTCTTGAATTAATAATGATGATACAACTTTTGAAATATCACTTTTATATTTATCTTTTTTTTTATTGAAAATTATGTATTCTCAATCTACTTTAATCAACCTATAATTGATTATTGTATAAATATTTGAATAAAATTGTTTCTATAGAAAAATTGTATGTGCACAAAAGGTAAACATGTTGTAATATGTTATATACAGTAAAAAATAAAACGAAAACATATGTCAATAAAAAAAACTTGATAATATTAAAAATATTATTATTATTAATTTATCTCTACACACTTGGTATTAATTCTTTTAAATTTTACAGGATCAGTTAACACGTGGAAAATTAAGTAACGAGAATCTAACAGAAAATGATATAAGTGAACTGATAAAGAACTTTCGAAATTCAATATCAATCTATGAGAAAGAAATATTATTCAATATTCAGTATTTAAATGAACTTAGTGAGAAAATTTCGAATAATAATGAATCAGACAATCATAAAGTAACTTTAGTTGTTTTATCAAGTTACCTATTTATCATTTTCTTTATCATAGATTTTAAACGAATCACAGAACTCATTTTCCGACATAATTATGAACGGATACAATAATAATAGTAATAATAATAATAATAATAATAATAATAATAATAACAATAGCAATCATAGCAATGATAAGCTTAAGGTTTATTTTATTCTTTAATTTTTAATGATAAATATATAACATCATGTTTGTTTCGATAAAAATGTATAGGAAATTGATGAGTTACGTTTGATGCATGAAAATATTTTGGTTGACACTAATGATATAAAACAGAAGATTGATTTTATCGAAAATATGCTAGCAAGTATTAACGTAAAGACTGTAGCTTTTGAGTTTGAACTGAAAATCGAACGGGAAATCAATCAAAGACTAAAACTAGAAATTGAATTATTGCAACAAGAATATGATAAAGTTGTTGATGAAAATAAGTGTTTAGCGGAGAAAATTCGAGAAGTGAAAACAGATTCTGGATTAATGGTACAAATTGATGAGAACGAATGTCACGAGGATAAAAAAGAGACTTCGGAAACCGAAACAAATAGTCAAAACGATAATAGTAATATCAGTAATTTGGTTAAAATTAATGATGAATTGGATAGCAAGATAAATGGCTTGGAAGAAGAGATTTTGTTGCTTAAGGAAAAATATTCGCATACGCACGCGAAAAATATCCAACTGCAAAAGACCATTGATGAATTACAGAATAAATGCAAATTGTCACAAGTGGATTTCTCATTTTATAATTATTTTTTTTATGTTATCACAATAATTGTTTCTTTTTATTTGTTAAATTTCTTCTATTTTCATTGATTTTTAAATAATTATAAAAGCAATTAAGAAACGGGTGCCTTTCAATACATTTTATGTTATTTATACATATCAAAGTCTAGTTTTTACTTGCCTTTTTAAAGAAAAAAATCTTGTTTATATATTTGAGTTCAGTACGACACAAATATGTTATATTTTTTAATTTTGAAAACATGGAATCCTCAAATTACTATCAAATACTATCATATGTGTTTAACATGTTTGATATAAAATACAATTAACTAAAAACTTGAGTACAAGATAAAAAATAGCAATAAATATTTACTTCATTATATTAGAGTATTTCCAAAATTTCTCATTGCGCTATGATGTTATATCTAATTCTGTGCAAACACTTATTTATTGCTGCAAGTTGTCATAATGAAATAAACAAAATTGTTTTTTATTACAAAAAACCTAAGACCATATTTTGTACTGGTGGTAAAAGAAAAGCTCATACAGTTTTATTAGTATATTTTACCGTATCTTGATTATTTTTTGAATCTCATTACACCGTATTGTAAATATTTATATTCGTTTCACACTAACAAGGAAAATAGATTTATGGGACAACCTAATATATAGTCTTGCTTTTTAAATAAATCATTTTTTTGTATTTTATTACTTTTTTAAAAATATTCATAAATGTACAAACTTAGAAATAATTCAATAAATTCAAACGAACGTTTGTTGGTTTTGAATATTTTTCATAGGGCATTTTTTAATGGTATTCAATTTTTTGACTACCTCAGTTTTAATTAAAATTCGTTAATGTTACATAACTTTTCAAGTACACATTAACTTTAAAATTTTTCCAAAATATATTTTTTATTGTAACAAAAAAATTAAAATCTAGACAAATTAATTTTTCGATAAAATTCTTCATAAAACGTCCATGCCATCGCCGCCATTAAAGACCTTCTTAACATTCGAGGCATAAGGCCATTAAAATAGCCTTTGAAACCATATTTATGATGCACGTAGGTTATTGCAGTAAATAAATTAGGAAATTTTTGAGGATACAATTGCATTTTTGTTTTTAGTACGTCGAATGGTTGTGTTATTACTGATGCCAAAATTCCAGCATTTATTCCACAGAAAAAGTTCGTAATTGAACTGTTTCCATTTTCTGTTGTTAATGTGAAATTATTTTTAAACGTTTACAGAATATAAACAAATAAATCTTAATTATGAGAATAATCTTACTTGTTGTAATGTAGATTTTTGTTTGACTATAAAACATTAAATATAAACCGGAAAAGGGAGCATCTCTAAATAATGTTGGTAAAAGACCACATGACAATCCTCGAATACCTTCATTTTGATAAATCGTTTTTAATGCTATTCTGACATTTTGATATGAATACACTTGACTTTCAAATCTTAAAAATTGACTCAAATCACTTTCCAATAAAAGATAATATCCAACCGTATTGAGGGTAAATAACGTTCATTTATTTGCTTTATTTGTGTGTCATTTACACAAAGTATCTCAACAGTAGAGTTAGGATTTTGAACCAAGCATATTTAAACATATTGATTCTGGGCAATGAGAATGGTTGAGTTGATTGAAGTTTTACAATGATATTAAATCAATCACTATTTTTCATTCTAATAAAATATTTCACATCTTACATTCCCCGGGTAGAATAATATGTTATTTTTGTATCAAATTTTGCAAATTAAGATACACGAATTACCTATATTTTAAATCAAAGAGGGTTCAATGTTTCAATTCAATACACATTGAAATCAGAGATGCAGAAAAACGATAAGTAAAAATCTTGATTTTTTCTGGAATAATATCTATTCTTTGAGTAATTTCTTTTGTCGTACACTGTACTCAATCAAAATAAACGTTAATCATAAATAATAAATTTTTTGATTCTATATCTTATGTTCAAAAATAGGCATTACAAATGTAAATTATTTTCATATTATTGAATGCGGTTAAGTTATTACAGATTGAAAAAAATATATAATAAAAATTACTGCGATAAATTAACGATTGGATAATATTCAATTAAACTAAATACAAACCTTGTCTTAATAACTGTAATAGGTATAAGTGTGATTCCACTCAAACATCGTGCTGAAGCTCCCAAAAGTACTGCGTTAAGAGCATTTAAATTTTCCGTGTCACAAAACTGACTTTTTAGAAAATCTAGTGATGAAAAATAAAGACCAACACCAGCACTGCAACGAATTAAAGACTTAAAGAAAAAAAATTGTTTTATTTATCTACAATAAAATTCAAATACTGGAGTAACTCCTTTCCAAAGACTTGTCATTTGTTCTTGTTTAATTACAGTCACTAAAACTGGAAACATGCCATTCCTTTAAGAAATAAATGCATTACCATAAATTAATTATATATACACCGATGAGCATTTAAACTTAGTCTTTTCCAAAAAAAAATATTTTTATCTTTTATTTTCATTAAAATCGTTAATTAGTAAAATACATTTGATATAAACTTTATTCGCATCATATAATTTATTGAAAATGATATTTATTTCAAAAGCTTTTTTGCAAATTTTTTAAAATTACAGAGAAAATATATTTTTAATATATATATATATATATATTATTTTTATTATTTTTCGTCTGTTATTAAATAGCAACACTTATTCAAATATTTTTTATGGGTATAAATTAAAATTATACCATTAATTACTTTAAATAAAAAAAGTTTAATATTAGAAAATTCTTTGCTTTGTAATTGTATTGAACAGAATTTGGAATATAACACTAGCCAACAAATACAAACTTTTTCCTTTTACCCCGAACACCCGATATATTTTTTAAAAGCCTACACTAAGGATACTACAAAAATGGCAAAATTTTTGAATTTGTAAAAGCTAATTTTTTGGAGGGGGTAAAAATGTGATTTTTTAATTTAAATTTTTTTTTCCAGCTAATTGGAACTACATAGGTACATAAAATATGGTGCAAAATATTCAAAAAATATCGTTCTATTACTGTTTAAAATTTTATTGAAATAGCTATTGTAGAGCCTAAGGTATTGGCTTTAAAAGCCGAAAAGTCGGCAAAAAATCGCGTTTTTTCGAGTTTTCAATTTACATTTTGCACTTTTTCTCCAAAAATAAATTCGTTCCTGAAAATCTAACAACCTCAGTATAAAATTTTTGAGTTTTTCTTTAAATCGACACCAAAAAAAGTAAATTCCTAAAAGTAGTTTTTTTGTTACAATTTTTTGAAAATTGCAATGTAAAATTGTAGTACATACTGAAAGCAATGTCATGCTACTTAAAAATTGTATGAAAGGAAGAAATTGAAAAAACATCTTTTCCTATCAAAATCACCTCATGTTACATTTATACATTTCAATATACATTGGGCAACCAAATTTATGACTCAATTAAAATTAAAACTTCATACAATTTTTAAATGGCATGACATTGGTTCCACATGTACCTTAATTTTACATTGTAATTTTCAAACAATTGTAACTAAAAAACTACTTTTAGGAAATTACTTTTTTTGGTGTTGATTTAAAGAAAAACTCAAAAATTTTATATTAAGATAGTTAGTTTTTCATGAACGAGTTTATTATTGGAGAAAAAGTGCAAAATGTAAGTTGAAAACTCGAAAAAACGCGATTTTTTGCCGACTTTTCGGCTTTTAAAGCCAATACCTTAGGCTCTACAATAGCTATTTCAATAAAATTTTAAACAGTAATAAGAATATATTTTTTGAATGTTTTTCATTATATTTCATGGATATACGTAGTTCCAATCAGATGGAAAAAAATTTTATAGTGAAAAATCACATTTTTACCCGCTCCAAAAAATTGGCTTTTAAAAATTCAAAAATTTTACCATTTTTGTAATACTCTTATTGTAGGCTTTTAAAAAATATATCGGGTGTTTGGGGTAAATTTTTGTTGCTAGACAGTGTAATTTATTTTTAGAATAACAGTAAGTTTTATTTAATTTTTTTTTTGAAATTTTTGTCGCCATTACATCTTTTTTTAAGTACCCCTAAACAGTCTGCGGCGTACCCCCAGAGGTACGCGTACCCAGGTTAGGAATAGCTGCGGTAGATGTTAAAAGATTTTCATTCGAGCTCTAGGAGTGTAGCTTTGAAAATTTTTACAATATGATTCCTGGCGTTATAATGAAGAAGTATGGTTTGGCCTTCTCGATGAGCTCTTTTTAATCGTATAGCCACTTTCATACCGTTAAACAAAAAGATCTTTATCGAATAAAGATAAAACATGTTTTTAACAGTAAAAAAGTAATTATAAATCAAAAAAAAAGTATAAAAACACTAAAAACTTATTCCACTATCTAATGTCTTCAACAATTTAAACAAAACAGCACCAAGGCACAAATTAGATAGCAAATCTAATAATATATTATTCGGCTGTAGTCAAAGACAGTTTTTGACATCACATAGGCGTCAAAGTCTACATTGGCACGTGAAATAAATGACGTCTCTGAGACGTCATCGTATGTCGTTAAGATTCCAATCAAAACAATGAATATTCGTTTAAATTTTAAAGATTTCAGAAGGAAAAATTATTAAATTGATTGTTTTGTTCAAACATGATTAATTATTCTACATGTACGATAAAGTAGCATGTACATAAAGTAAACAATCCTTGAATAAACACTGGGGATTGCTCACATCTAATTTAAAATGTCAGATGTTTTGAATACTAAAGTACTGATATATGCATACATATTCTACATTTCATAAATTTATCACCAACAGAAAAGCAATAGTACTATACTTGTGAGAATTTGCTGCTGATAATGAAGTTTGTTGCTGTATACGGGTTTTTATTAAATCTAACGGCTGGAATAAAATCGTTGAACAAGTTCCCGATAAAGATCCGGCCAAAAATGTTTTAACGAATGAACTCTAAAATATAAAACGATTAAAAAACATGTTATCTTAAAAAAAATCTTACATTTTGCAAAATTTCAATTATCATTTTTTACAACAAACAAATACAAAAATGTTATTAAGTTTTCCTTTATATACGTACATATGAGAGATATGTAATAAATTTCAATACCAGCGAGCACATAATAATAAAAAAATAAAAAAATAAAAATTGAAGAAAAGTGTAAAAAATCCGGAAAAAAATGTTTCTTTGCAATTTTTTAGCAAATTTAAAAATTGAAATTATGTATACTGAATAAAATCAGAAACGATTTTGGTTCCAAATTACCGTTTTTGTTGCTGAACACTTATCATATTCTGAAAGGTTTATCGTATGATCTTCAGTTGGAAAATAATTTATCATAATACAAACTAAATTTTCCATTATGCATCGAGGCCATTGTGTTACGAAACGAATTTTGAAACTGAAATCATTAACGACATCGTTTAAAACAATAATTGGTTAACAGGTCAATGACATTTCGATAAGCAGTTCCAAATAATAAAGCTGTTTTCCCCCCAGCAAAGATTTATCATAGCTCATGTTTTTTTTATAGCTTATTTCTTTGCCAGGGATCAAAGAAATGTCAAAAGGCCAACAAGTTCAGCACAACATATTAACGTATTTCCAATAATTACCTAATTAATAACGCATTTGTTTGCTTGCTATCATTCCTTGTGTTCAGCTTCTGCGAACTCGAAATTACTATCACATGTGTAAGTTGCCATTCTACCCTTATACATCTTCAATATAAAATAAGCAATATTAATATGATAGGAAAATAAATTTTATTTGTAAGTGGCCCGTACTTTGATGTAAATTAAATTTAACATATCTAACAATGAAAGATTTCTAAACCACCGGGGCCGCTTTTTTCTCAAACCACTTTTATTCAATTTTCAAATGACATTTAGTGTTTTAGCTCTAATTTATTTAGAGGTGAATTACGGAGATTGAAAAATAGACACCATCAAAACACATAAAGTCCTATATCTTAAAGGCACTTGGTCCCACAAAAAAATGACCTCTATGTTATGCAGGATAAAAAGGTTATAAGAAAAACTTAGTACAAGTCATGAAGCTCCCCTTCAATGAACTTTTATAATTCTTGATATGTTTCTTAAAAAAAGTTTTATTACTTTTAAAACAGAACAATGTAAATATAATCTCTATGGAGAAGGAAATTTCAATATTTGGAACACATATTTTTTTCTTGAAAATTGATCTCAAGCCTTTCACAAACATTTCAATTTTGCAATCAGTGTCACCTTAACTTTCAGAAAGTGTGTGGGTTGGTTTTTGTGGAAAAACGTATGCTTCCTCTCTGTGTGCCAAAACATATTTTTTCATATTGCATTTTTTGCAACATGATGTACCATATAATTTTCTTATATTTTGGAAATTAGGGATGCATTCGAAAACTTTAATATTTAACTATTTTAGTAAAAATTTTACTAACAATTCACCGAAAGTCATTCGAAAATCCAAGATTTTACCAAAATAGTAATATGTTTACTGTTCGAAAAGAAAAATGGTAATACCAAATCGCCATATTTTTTTATCAATTTCAAAAGTAGAGTAGTTTTAATGGCGGCTTAGTAATTGCAGCAAATATGTGTTATTTTAAATTTCTCTGTGCAATAGAAATCAAAATCATTAGTTTGACTGATAAAGGTGAAGTAGTAATCGAGGGTGTTCAACTTCAGAGTTACCAGAAAGTGAAAGTGTTAATTTAGCCTTCGTTAGTTTTGTCGGTAAGTCTTTTCTCTAGTTTTTCCACGCCGGTCATTATGGCGATTTCTTTCTTAGACTGGTTCGTTAATTAACGCGCCGAAGTTTCGTTTTTTAATCCTTTCAAGATCATAAGTTGTCCAAGACTAAATATGTCAATACAACATAATATTTTAGCTATTGCGGGTGTAAAGTAAAAGAATATCATCAGAGAACCATAGCAGGGTGTATAGGTTTCCTATAATACGTATTATAACATAGGTTATAACATATAAGTTTTTAGGTTTTTTTTTATATATTTAACACGTGTTTTAGTGCACAAAGCTAGTCTAAATAAATAATTAAATATGTCAAAACCAAAATTTTACCATTTGTGGAATTTCAGTATATTTAAATCATATTTTTAAAGAACAAAATAACAAATTTTTTGACGATTTGAAGTAAGTACAAAAATATTCGTATTGCAAACATTTTCTTATATACCCTGAAATTACAAATGCTTTAAAGCAATGTTAAAATTCGGTGTTTTTTTTTTTCGTTTTTAACATTTTGCAAATCATTTAAAATTATTGTTGATTTTCTAGTCGATAAAATCATAAAAAACATTACTATAAAAAGGATTGAAAACATTATTAACTTTGTCAAAATTGTTAATGAATATATGCATATCGTTATATCTTTGCGCTTGATTTGTTTTTCAGCACTAAAATTACATTTTTTAAAAAAATATAAAATTCAATATTGAAAAAGGTTACTTCTGTTTTGAAAATGCTTTAAAACAAATATTTCACTAACGTAATATATGTTTTATGCACTTTTAGATCGTAGATATGTATAGCGCAATTATTGACCCCTTATTTGACTAAAACCAGAATTCCATGTTAAAGCCGTATTCGAAAAATAATCCACCATGTTTGAAAAAGAATCGCGATGCATCCACGATACATCATGAAGCATTAAAATCGTGTTTTTTTTCTCATCTTTACGCACCCTACTTTTTTTGAGATGCATGAAGATGGATGAAGATTTGTCAAGATTTGTGCAGTCTGTATAAAAATTTTTTTAATGTTTTATTATTTTGATCATACCGGTACCAATAAAGTTCCACACTGGGACTTGAATCGAAACCTAATTACGATCTTGTTAGCCTGGACAGCTCTGATACATACTTCAGTTCAGCACAGACGTAATCAGTATGACCAACATTTTAAGACTTACATATACAAAAATTGGCTGTTGGAAAACTTAATCTTAATGAATCGTGATTAGTTGGAATTAGGGGGAGTTTTCGAAGACGGCTTGACAAACTAACTTGAAATTAATGCTTACCAATATTAAAAAAATAAAAGATTTGTTTACAAATACTCTAAATGATGTAACAAATTTCTTAAATGAGCAATCTGTAAAGCAGCCACTTGATTACCAAACTTCATATAGGAATTGTTAATTTGTTATTTTGTTGGGCCACTTACTTTTTTCTAAAAAATTTTCATTAATGTATATTAATATTTAGTTTACTTTGCCATCCGTCCCTTGTATCAGAACTTGACATGTTTCTGTTAAATCAGCACCCCATTGCGACAAAAAGTTCCCAGTTTTAGTAACCCGTTCATTTGGTGTTGTCACTGTGTAAAAACCACCACAATTTCGATTCATTGGCCTTTGAAAAAAAATTGGTATATTTAATTTGTTTATATTTGATATTTATGTAAGAAAAATTAGATTGGAAATTAAACTGTTTTTTGGCACTAAGTTAATTACTTCATTTAACATTATTTCTTTTCAAAACCTTACATCGAAAATAGCAATAAATCGATTTATGTTCGGTTAATAAAATCTGTTGGTAAACGTAATAGAACTTGTAGAATACTTTTTGGAAAACCTAAACGTTCGCTTATAACTACAGATTACCCAGATCGGTAACAGTTATTTTAAATTACATATTGGGTGCGTTTGAAAACTC
>AGDA01093608.1:0-10678 GCA_000281935.1 Mengenilla moldrzyki | reverse complement strand
ACTTTTGATTGTATTTTTTTTGGCTATTTAATTAATAAAAGGGTCTGTTAAAAAAAAAACCAGTTCCGCTAGTTCCGCTCGAGCCGTCGACGCGAACAGTTCGAGAAGGGAAAATTTGAAAAAGTTTTCCCTTCTCGAATAACTAGTAAAATTTTCTTCGGTTTAAATTTCGCGATTAATTAATCGGTTAAAAGCATTATGATAAAAATTTCCGGCAAAAATCCGGCAACGGCCAGTAAACCCGGTATTCCAGCGCGGTCAAACTCAACCATTACGAAGAGCAAATACAAGCAGATATACGCCGCAGAACCCACTGTGCGGCCATCGGAACGGCGACTTTCGAGTAATGGTAACGAAGTGGTCATCGACCTCGTCAATACCATCCGAGAGAAGTTCCGCGTGTTGGTCGAGACACAATATAAAAACACGAACCATAATGTCCGGAAGTTCGTGATGGATGGCCTGAATGCTGTGGAGAAAACGGTCGGTGCCGCTACGCCTCCGATGGCGCGTATGCCCGGTGGCGATGTGGTAAGTTGCTGCAAAAAATGCGGCGAAAATCGTACAGGTATTGTTAAATTTGACAAAGGCGCTCAAACAAGCGATTCAGAAGCTTTGTTTCCGGTCGCTAAAGTCGACAAAACAACGTCGACGGATGGCGGTTGTTGGTCGCCGGATCAGGTTTCCGCACCTAAAACACAAAGTACGGATCAAATTCCGTTCGAAAAAATTATCGCGGACAATGTTCTTGTCCCGATAAGACATGAAATTAATTCGATTTCTGAACGTATTTCAGGGTTCGAAAATATCATCAAAAACGATAAATACTTGGGTGCGGGGCATGGTTCGGTGGCTAACTACGCTATCGAATACAAAAATGCGACAAACAAAGTTCATATTTTGGACGATGAAACGATTTTGATTGATAACGAAAACGTGGATGGCAACACTGATCCGGTGTTGCCAGAAGAAGATTCGTTTAACTTTCTTTCCAGAAAACGAGTTTTCAGGAATTCAAAAATGGCAGCCGCAAACACTGGCGAGTACACGTTTGCCCAGGTTACTGCACGACCGGCATCAAGTGCAGCAAGCATCACTAAAAACGGATCCAACGCTGCTAAAGCGTCTCGATTCGACACGAAATTAACCAGGACCAAAGCCAGCGCAAAAGAAAATGCCAAATCATTAACCATCTTTATTGATCGATCTAATAAGAAACTTAATGAATATCTTAATGATTCTTCTATCGGAAGACAAAATATTAAAAACTTAAGTGATAAGGACTTCCGACGATTTACAGAAAAGTATTTTAATTACAATTACAACGAGATCGATAAAGTTGTGGCAAAATGTGGCACAAGAATAACTAACCACGTAATCGATAAAAGTCGTTCGAAAATCGTAATCTGGATCGCCGATATTAAACAACTCGGATCTGTACTGATGTCTTTGGCTCGAATTGGTTATAAAGCCAAGTTAACTTGCGATTATTATCCGAAAATTATCGTGCCCAACGTACAGATACCGACGAGCGTTAACACTAAAAACTTCGATTTCGCCACATAACTGATTAAATCGAATCCAGATTTAAACCTGAAAAACGGAACGGATTCGAATATTAATGTTAAGTTTTTGTTTAAAATTAAGCCAAATTCACGGTCGAAACATAATGGCAAGCAAAACAGCAAATCTACAACGTGCGATTTCAACGAGGACTTGCATACAAGATCCAATCTTGTATTCAAACTCAGCCCGGCTTCTTATGCAGCACTCGTTGCTGGAAGCAGTCAGTCGTCGAATAGTTCACGATTTGATTGCAGAATTTCAATTTTTGGCCGGAAATATCGGTGTTTTGATTTCACCGATATTGTACGCTGTGGTCTGTGTCAGAAATTCGGCCACAGAGCGAATGTTTGTAGAGGCGCATGAGCTTGCAAAAATTGCGCGGGAAAACACCAGACCGCGGATTGTAAAGAATCGATCGTTAAAGCAACTACCGTGCTGTCGCCGAAATTGCGGAAAATGCGGCAAAAAAGCGAGACAAAGTCTGATGAGGTGGCTTCTTGCGGGGCACACGACAAAGCTCGAATATTGAGTAAAAATCATACGAATATTTTGAGCGATAATTTTAATAACTCTCTTGACAATGCAGGCAGATTGGTGCCGGTTTTTAACACCTCGAACCATGACACTTGTGATGACGATACGAACACGATAACTGCGCCACCCAAATGCATTAATTGCATTAATGAATTCATTGGCGCAAACAAGACCGTTTTTGGCGCAATTAAAATTAACACCATGCGAGAACGAATACGAAATAAACGTGTCTCCGACGCGTTAACTACGGGATCAGTTAACGGCAAAACATATGCAGCCGATAACGATGAAAAGATACTTAACACCACAGGAACCTTTGTCACAGATTATTGCTTTGAAAACATAAAAGCTTTCGAATCTCGTTTTAGCGAGATAAATAAGATATGCGGCCATGCTGCTGACAGCGTTGCCTGCCCGATTTATGTGGCAAAGAGACTGAAAATGATACGTCGGACAAAATTTGTATAAAAAGTAACGATCACGTTTACATTTAACTGACGAGACTTTTACAATTCTATAATAAATATTTACAATACAATTAAAAATTAAATCTCGTCACATTCAACACTAATAATATGGATAATAACATAACTAATTCCAATTGTACAAATTTCCACAAAATTAAGTTCGTTCAGCATAACGTAGGCAGATCGGCGGATGCAACGGCGGCCCTAGTTTATTTCATGGTCGAGTCGGACGTGGACGTAGCGTTGGTCCAAGAACCCGCACTGAGAGCAGACGGCAAAACGGTCGTGGGTTTTCCAGCATTGTTTCAAGTTTTCTATGCCGATTCTGATAGTAACAAAGAACTTGCCCGTCCAAGAGCTGCTGTTTTGTGCCGCGATCCAAATTTGCGCCCGTTTTTGTTGTCGTCGCTAGTGTCTGGCGATATTGTACCGGTAAGACTGGGTCGTTCGCGTGGTGTCGACAGTATTGTAGCTGTTTCGGTGTACTGGCAACCACGCTATACTAATGTAAATTTTCAAACAGACGAATTGTTTATAAACGATCTCAGTAATAAGGTTGACAACTTACATACACGTGGATATAAAAACATTATAATATCCATGGACGCTAATGCTCATTCTCCACTGTGGGGCGATAAACGCTCTGATAATCGGGGCTCACTGTTAATCGATTTTATGTCTTCTTATAGACTAGCGTGTTTAAATACGGGTCGCAATGGCATTGAAATTTATGAAAATGATTTTTATAATGATAATAATGAATTTTATGAAAATTTCGCTACGTATTACTCCGATCAGGGTTTTTTTGCAATTGACGTAACTCTATGTTCAAGTTTGTTAATTGGCCACATAAATAATTGGAAAATTTGCGATCAGATCACCATAACTGACACTTATCACCGTGAAATACTTTTCGAACTTAATTTTAAAAACATTAGAAATCTTGAAAACTTAATTAACAAATCTACCGTCAATGTCGAACTTTTAAAAAATCAGTTAAATTTTAAAAATAGTCTTAATTTCCATAATGTTGCTTCCGGCTCTTCGGGCTCTGGATTTGCTGGTGGCGGTGATCGTGTGCTGGGGAATTCTGAACAGCTAGCATCATCATTTTACGAAAAATTATTTTTGCCTAAACTAAATTTAAACGAAAAAAATTACAATTTTATTACAAAAAGTTTACGAAATACATATAATACAACAAAAAGATTCAAATTTGATGATGCTGACTGGGATGGTTTTTCGCGCGCGGTTGCCTCTGGTGGTGGTTCGGGACTTGATGACGTCGAGCGACCATAGATTTTCTGTTGGTGGGGTCTTCTGGTTGTGCATCGGTGGTGGACTGGCCAAATATTTTCGAAAATTTAGTTGTGAACATAACTGCAATTATATACAATTTAACGAAAAAGTTTGTGCCTGTAAAATCGGCCAAAAAACAATTTGATAAAAAATACGATGCATTTTATTTGAGGTCGTGGTTCACTGCCGTTGTGCGTGCGGAGAGATCTCATCTTCGAAAATTACGTAAATTTAAAAATAAGTGTAAAAAAGTCGCGATTCGGACTGGTGCATTAGAGGATAAAATAGCATTTGAAAATGCTAACACAGAATTTAAAAATTATCAAAATACTTATAATAAAAATATTAAAAAAAGAAAACTGGATGCACTGTTAATGTTTATTAAAGAAAAAAGTGAGGACCCGTTTGGTCTCCCATATAAAATGATAAAAAATGATAAAATTAAAAATGCGAAAACAATTGGTGAAATAGTTGATCCCGTTACGGGTGAACCTATTGATGACCCACTTGAAATCGCAAATACATTCTTGAAAAATTTATTTCCATCCACGTGCATTCCAGCGAATTTTGATAACGAAAAATTAACTAATAAAAATAACAATTTAAGACAAGTTTCCATACCTCCGATGCACCCTTTTGAGTCTGTGGCTATACGTTTGACATTTGACTATGGTAGTTTTCCCAATATCTGGTCTAATAATGATAATAGTAACAGAATTTGTACAACTCTTTGGACCCCGACACTTAATAGTGACTTTAGCAATCAACAGCCAGATATAAATTACGGAAAAAAATTCTTAGGCCGTATTACAGAACAGAAAGTAAAAAATTGCCACGAGCAATTTTTGAAATCTTTCTGCGGCACTAATGTTTTAAATTCGATAGGGTCTAATAATTTATTTAAAGTTGACGTCGACGATGTCGAGCTTGATGCGGTTCTCCAGGACACGACAAGCAATACGGCCCACGGATGGGATGGCCTTTCAGGTATCTTAATTAAAAAACTGAATGAAAGCAGTCCAAGCTTTCTCCGTAAACTATATTCACTTTTATTCAAACAGCTGTTTTCCGGGTTCGTGGAAACTATCTATATTGATACTTTTGCGTAAACCTGGAAAACCTAACTACAGTACTCTGAGCGCATACAGACCGATTTGCCTGCTTCCGGTCCTGGGGAAAGTCCTCGAAAAATTACTTATAAATCGAATCAATTTCGATTTGTACAATAAACGGGCACTAGAATTTGAACGTCAATATGGGTTTGTGAGGGCGCGATCTACCGACGATGCACTATACGATGCGGTTTCGTTTCTACGAAAAAACGCAAATACGGGTCGATTTGCCCTGCTCGTGTCGCTCGACGTGGCTAACGCGTTTAACACGTGTTTACGTGAAAAAATCGTGTACGCACTGGAACAGCGTGGGTGCCCGGCGGAACTTTTGTGGATGGCACGTTCGTACTTCACAGACCGGACGGTGCAATTGTCTTACGGCGATGGTGCTGTTTGCGATGCTGCCACTCGCGGTTGCCCACAGGGTTCTGCTTGCGGTCCAGGCTTCTAGAATATCGCGTACGACGACATAATGTCCGTGTTGGGCGACATAGTAGGGGGTGTCTTGATACCCGGTACGAAAAAGAGTTTCGTCCATGATGTGCGTATTTCGTGCTTCGCGGACGATACAGCTCTGTTAATTGCTGCTGACTCGGTAGCAGACTTAGAATATCGTGCCAATCTCGTTCTGCGGGCCATCGAAAATTGGTCTTGTGTGAACGATCTGTTATTCAATCCCAGAAAGACGGAAATAATTCTAGTTACTAAAAAACTTAAGTTTGACTTGCCCAGACTTTATTTTTTCGGGACGGAACTCACGATTGGGGGTCGGGTTAAATATTTAGGTCTAACGATTGATTCGCGTCTAACATTCGCCACATCATGCGACCATACGTGACAAAATCTTGTGTTTAACCAACGCTTTTCTGGTGTATGCTAGAAAGCGTATTGGATTCTGTACTAAAGCGTTGAAAATTATTTATGTCGCATGCATTATCCCACTTGTCACATACGGTTTAGGCGGAAGACTTCACACAATATTCCGAGCTTCCGATGTAGCTCATTGGCGTACTATTGAACGTCAATGGCTACTAATAATTACCAAAGCATATCGCACAACTTCGCAACTAGCATTAAATGTGTTAGTTGGCTTACCGCCAATTGAGCTTGTTTTAAAAGAACGAGCAATTCTGTTTTTAACACGTAAAGGGCTTTTTAAACATCCGTTGATGCGGGAATGCTTTGGGGAAAACTTAGTCGACAATAATTCACAAATCTTTGAGTCGATAGAAAACGGTGACATGATCTGTGAGGATATTGCAAATAACGCTGAAAATACACAGGATATGAACGGCCGCTTTACTAGAGCTTATTTTCATCATTTAGATGAAATGCAAAAAAGCGAATTATTAGTTGAAGACGCTTTAAATGCCGCTCTGAGCAAGTTAAATGAAAGGCGAAAAAAGAATACTAAAATAGAGCCTTCATACGGAGAAACTTTAAGTAATGATTCGCTTTTCGATTGTGATTCATTTGATAATGCTTCGGATGGCCGTTTCAGCTTGACTTCGATCGATGTTGACTGTTTAACGTTTGATAGGTTTCCGATGATAAGTGGTCACCAATTTGAACTAAATTTGAACACCGCAACCAATGTTGCTAGATTTAAAAATACAAATAACATTAATTTGTATAATTCAAATTTAAATTTTAATTATACCAAGATCTTAAAGGCTCAGGAATTTTGCCATTTGTTCAATCTAGAAAATGTCGAGGTTACGGTAGATAGATTGTTCTATTGTTGCCCGACTGGATTTGACGCACCGCTTTCTTTCACTAGCGTGCCGGGTGACTACACCATTTTTATTCACATGAAAACAATAGAAACAAACTACTCATTTTTTTCGATTAAAAAGTTAACGTTAAGTGTTTTCGAGCGTGGGGCTTGTGGGCCGGACTGGTATCGCACATATTTTGTTTCAGCACTAACCGATATCGTCGACTGTTATTTGTTCGCAATGATTAAATCATTTCAACGTTTTGTAAAAAGTCATTTAAACTCGATATCCAACATAAAAGATTGCATGTGCGGCTCGGGTGCGGTTCTCACGTTCTGCGTTTCTTCGGAGATGCTTATACGAGCAATAAATAATTTCAATAGCAAAAATGCATTAGTCATTTTTGTTCAATGCTTGATCAAACGGTTCGCTGGTGTAGAATGGCGAATACGATTTTTGCGTGCGGAGAACAAGTGGGCAAAAAATATACTGTACAATGAGCCAAGTGTGTCTGATCCTGATTGGTTTATTTTGAAACCAAAAAACAACGATTTTAAAAATAACACATTCGATCGGATAAATACTGATTTGTGTTTTTGCGAAAAAAGCCCATGCGACATTTTTACTGATACAAATGACACGGGTCCGTCCGTAGTCTGTGCGACACAAAGAGATTTACTAAGGTTTGGTAAAATCTCGATGTCAAATTTATTTAAGCGTTCACGAGTAAAAAGCTGTCCAATTAAAATATTAAACATTAATAATATCGATAACAATATATTTTACGATTATTCGAAATTAAACATATATTTTGATTATGTAAATTTTAATCAATTAAAAATAATCGTAAAAGTGTTGACAAAGAACAACTGGAATGAAATTTGGGTCAGTGATGCTCGAGCGCAAAATACTAAACTGTTCTACGCTACAGTATTCGACAGACTTACGGCGGGCAAAAATATTTATTTTAATTTCCACACGTCTCAGGTGGTTACGGGGCATGGCGTATTTGAAACTTATTTAAATCGATTTGGATTGTCAACTTCCGAGCTTTGTCGAAATTGCGACACGGGCAAATTAGATAATATTGAACATCGAATTTACGAGTGCCCGAAATTTGCAGCTGAGAGAGCTTTGTTTTTCGAGAAACTAAAAGATCCTGGTAAAACATCTTTACCAGATTTGGTTACAAGCAATAATTTTGCGGGATTTTCTGAGTTCTGCAAAGTTATTGTAAAGAACAATTTCGATCGCGAGGTCGTTTAATAAATAGAATTCAATTTCTAAAAAATATTTAAATTTAATTCAATTATAAAAGTTTTCGATGGCGTTTTAGATCAAATTTTATTTTGGTTTAAAATTGGCATATTACAATTTAACGTTTAAAAGTTTAAAAAATGGATTTGAAAATTTACAAATTTCTTTAATTCAATAAAATACAAGCTTTAATTATAAAGCTGTTTATTTTGTAATACAAAGTTGCGGTACGCGGATTTAGTTGCTTTACTGTGCTGACACGCAAGGATTTCCTAGTCTTATCGAAACATAACTGATCTAATTTTTATTGAATTTATAAAAAGTGTTAAGGATTTTGCATCAGTATTGCCGCAGATTATTATTATTATATTTTTTTTTAATTGTCGCTTAAAAGACAATATTTTTCTTATTTTTTAAATCATATTATTTTATATTCGAGCTGATATTTTTTCAAAGTAGACTGCAAGGCAATCTTGATTCAAAATTTTGTCTAAATTTTAACATAGGGTCAGCTAGGTTGTAAAGCAATTTAGTCACCTTGCTGGGCCTTATGTCCATAGTTTCAAAATTATTGTACATTTATTTTTCGATTACATTTTTTAATTTTGATTGTATTATATTTTTGGCATCAATAAAGATTGTCTTGTTAAAAAAAAACCTTTTATTTAGTCAACTAAATTATCTTAAAAGTCTTGTCTACCGTCACTGTCAACGGATAAAAAAACATTACAAGTGCCGAATGTAGACTTTGTACACTTTTACAAGGAAATGTTTTTACAGCTCGCTGTGCATCACAGAACAAATTGCAAAATAATTAAACAACTAAAACAATTAAAAAAACGTTTTTAACATACTTATTTTTATTGAAATTGACGATTAAAATGCAAACAAAATAAATAAACATTTTCAACTCTCTAATGAAGTAAACAAATCAGCTTCCTGAGACCATTTAAGTAATAAAAAACGCAAAAAAATTAATCGCACACATTGATTATTCGACTTTAAAATTATTCGACACTAATTTTTTATCAATTATAAATAGAAAGACAATTTTATTTTTAAATTGATCTATGTAATAATAATGTTACTGGATGTTATAGTGTTTAAATGAAAAAATTCATGCTAAAATCAAAACAAAAAAAAACGATAAAAAAATACAATTTTAAATGTAAGATATTTTTAAATTCAACTTATATATAGCTTAAATTTTGATTAAAATAAGAGTTTCAATGTTTTTCAAAATACTCTGTTTATTGTTTACTGATTGATAAACAAATGAACAGCAGCAGCAGCAGCAGCAGCAGCAGCAGCAGCAGCATTAAAAAAAATTAGTTTTACAACCAAAAAACAAGTAAATTAAATTGTTCAAAAAACAAAATCATAATTTCTCTTCCATTTCGTTTGTACACAATAATAATTAATCATAATAATAATAATAATAATAATAACAATAAAACAATTACTGCTCTAAATTTTGATAAAACTACACGGAGAAAAAAATTCTTTAAAAATTATATAGGGCAACAAAATACTTCCGCGAAAACTTGCAAAAAAATCCCATTGAATTTATTCAAATAATGGTTATTTATTATTCATCTTAAATGATTGATTAAAAGAAGAGTGAGTAAAAATTTTTCAAAAGCGGCAGCTTAGTTGATGGTGGTGGTTTAAACGTTCCTTCAAAAATTTCTAATAATTATTCTTATAGTAATGATACTAATAACAATAAGTTTAGAGTAAAAATAAGTTGAAATTAAGATTACGGGAGCGATTTTTTGTCATGACATTAATCACGATCGATATCCCTTGAATATTAAATCAGAGAATCAAAAATGGAATGGAAGTATACCAAATTTTATTAAAGTTGCAAAATTTAAAATTTAAATTTAATTTAAAATTTAATCCTAAATGGTAAAATTTAGATTCAGTGATTAAATAAACTTTTTGTTATCATTATAATGATTGAACGAATTCGGATTGCTTGATCAAAAAGCTTGGATAATAAAATATTTTATAAAAGTTTTAATTATTGGTCGTCGTCGTCGTCGTCGTCGTCTATTATTTCAAGCAATATAGATAAATGAAATTTAATTCTAAACCTATTCATATTGAGATTCATCATGAGCAATTAGAAGAAGATATAGTGGTAATTCAACTTGTTCCTGAAATTAATGAAATGATAAATAAAAAATGTTTAATTTATCGTCGATGATCACTATATTGATCGTTCATAAACGTACATTTCCCTAAATTATGGTTATTTTAAACACATTCCTTTTTTATTTTCTTCAGAAAATTTTTATTGTCTTTATTTTCGAGAGAGAGATTTTTCTCCTCAGTATACTACTGCTCTTTTTCAAAATGTGTGTATGTGTGTATGTGTGTATGTGTGTATGTGTGACATAAGGATCATCCATAAACAAACGACAAAAAACACATCTTTATTGACAATTCTTTTGATAGAATTTCGCTAATTGCCAATGAATATTTTCAAACAGCTTTTACAAATTACACCCAAAAAATACCGATAACATATGTGTGAATTTTTCAAAAATGTTTTCCCACATGAGAGTCCTCTTTACTAGCCCATAATATTGAGAAGTAACTTTTCCAAACCAAAAAAAACACATTTTCAGCAACACATTTTCTAAAATTTTATATTTGTTGCACATATGTGCAGCAAAAGGATTGCTTGGTACTCGCAACAGCAGCGCAGCAGCGGCAG
>AGDA01093469.1:0-11656 GCA_000281935.1 Mengenilla moldrzyki | reverse complement strand
TTTGTGGCTCTCAATAAATATAACCACGAGTTTCCCTTTTATATTTGTGCTATTACATTTAAGAAAAAAATTATTGTTTCATATAGGTTTCAACTTGTCTTTGAAATTACTGACGACAAATATAAAAGACTAAGTACAACGCTATAACAAATTTATGAATTATCAAGAGAAGTGAAATATATAGTTATAATTTCTGTAAAAAAATTTCTTTTATTATTTTTTTGCATATGATTTAAATACGCATTTAATTGCGGTTCGTAAATATTTAAATTTTGAAAAACGGTCCAGAGTCTTAAAGTACACAGTCTTCTGAATAATGACCGTTCTGGAACAAAAAGATCCCAAGCGATGTATTGTCGAAGAAGTACAATAGGACTACTGTTTGAATTTATTAAATAGAAACAACTACTTGATTAAACCACCGATTTGTTAAAAGTGCAATAAGCCGTTCGGCTTATAAATAAATTAAGAATTAGAAAAAAGAATACCATTTAACACGTGAAACGATTGCACAACTGGATTGCTATTGATTTCACACACGTAAAATCCAGAGTCCGATTTCTGCACATTTCTTATTTCTAGCACCCACACGTCACCACCAGACGCGATTTTAGCCTCGTCCGATGCCTCTTCAGCTATAAATTAAAATCAAAATTAAAAACAACATAATGCTCCAGCTATTGTTAAAATGACAATAATTATTGTATTTTATTAAAACATTTAGGGTGCATATGAAATTAATTAAATGAAAAATACGTTTATTGTCAATAAAATATTAACAATTTCATCCATTTAGCCCCTTTTGTACATGATCAAGTAGTATGCCCTGAAAAAATTCTACTCTCTTTAAAGATAAATGTATTTGAGCTGAAACAAGTAAGGCTATACCATTAGAAAAATGAGCGAATGGGAAGGCAAAACCACCTCCAGAATCAAAGTAAAAACCGGCCCACAAATGTTAACTATATTTTTTATACGTGCATTTGCTCAAGCTATTTCAGCTAACAACGTTCTGTGATCAGCTAAATATCTTATAAATAGCTAAAGCTTTTAATATGCAAGAAAAGCTTTTATGTAAATTTAAAAAGTAACGATATGTGTGTGTTTTCAATTAAATATATTTATTTCATATTAAATAACATTAACACATATATTAAGTAAAACGGAATTTTCACCACTCAGTTTGAGCATTTATATTTAATACTTAACGATAAAATTAACATAATTTTAATGTTTTATTTTTCCACATTTTATTTATAATGGATTTGTTGTCAGTTTGATGTAAAATGTATATTTCAACTGACAGTAAAATCAACGGCTCTCTATTTTCCTGAATGTGACATTTAAACACTTTTAAAATAATGTGTTTTCTTTCTCATTGGGGTAAGAATGAGCTATTGATAGCAATTTATTACTTTTTAATTTCTATTTCTTTATTCTGTATTTTTATGATTATTGTATTTTGAGATCTGTGAGAACAAATAAAACGTGATGACGATTTTTTTTTAAAATTTGCTTAAAAAACCATAAAATCTGGTTGATTAGGTGATTTGCAGACAGTCGAAGCAGTATAGTAGTAACAGGTTTATATACTAGCTGTCAGCTATAACAATATCTTTAAAAATTTTGAAAAAAAAGATTTGACTACTAATCTACCGGAAAAATGCCGAAATTCCCTTCTTACCCATTCGTCCCTAGTGTATATAAATATACTTATTTTTGCAGCATCAGTATACAGATAAAAATGTTAAATAAACACTTATTAAACTTCACAAATTTCTTTATGAAAACAAAACTTTTTATACTAGTTTCAAACTTTTATTAGTATTTAGAAATTATATAATTTTGTGACAAATTCAAAAACATTCTAGATGGTATTTTAAACGCATAATGTACAACTATTTGTATTAATTATTTATTTTATATTTATGTAGAATCCTTAGCTGTCCTGTTTCTAAATGGAATTAGTAGTCATCTAATAAACCTATAAAAAATGTATAAATTTGATTCGTTTTTAATTACGTAAATTGTGCAGCGGTCAATACACTATAATATTAGATAGAAAAAACTATCGTAGAATAAACGTTTTAATTTAGCTTTAAATTATACGTATAATATATGTACCTTGATTACACGTTAAAAACCTATAAATGTACTAAAATTTTCACGGTATAAATTATTAGTTAAAATTACAAATATTAAACGTATAATAGTTTTATCTGTCAAACAATAATAAATAAATTGAGTTCAGATCATCTACTAAGATGTTTGTGCTATACGGATATTCATTTGTGGCATAATGTGTTCGTATTTTGTTGTAAAAAAACACCATCGGTGTATAAAAATGCGGAACTTTTCTAAAAGATGCAATAAATTTTTAAAATTTTAATTTTTTTCCTAATAATAGATACGTACTATTAAAACGACCTATTTAGAACGATCCACATTTTAATTTACAAACAAAGTCCAGTTTAATATTTTTTAATTAAAAAAAATTATGTTGTAGAAATAAAAAACGAAGTATTTTAAAAAGCTATAATGGCAATGTTTTGTTAATGAAAAAAACTTTTTAAATTAAAAAACTTCATAAATTAACAGCCGATTGTAATTATTTTCAGCATAATGAAAACAAATTTCTTTTTTTAGTAGATAAAGGGAAAATGTTAACAAAGTAATTTTTAATTCCCCTTCCCATAAATTAAAAAAAGTTATTGTAAATGTAAGAATTTAGGAATATTATATATAAACAAGATAAATTTTTGACAATTTCATAGAAGTGAACTTTTTTATTCAATTTATTCTCAGTGCCTTTTATATATATATACATTTTTATTAATAAAAGTTACTTACAGTTGTCATGAAGTACATTGAAGCGAACATCATTTGTTATTCGAGTTCTACCAGCAGTCAATATTTGGGTCCCATTTTCAAAGCTTTCCTTACGCCATGTAACTGTATAGTTGCCTAAATTCTGCACTATACACGTAAATAACACATTCGAGCCAACATATTCTTGTACCGGCTCATGTAACACATTCTTGATTCTTGGACTGTCGAGGCCTAAATAGTTATTAAACATATTAATAATTTTAGTAGTAGTAGTACAGTAGTTAACAAAATTTAAAAAATAAATATCAAGTATAAAAAGTTACAATTAACAATAAGTTTAAAAAAGTGAAAAGTTTATTTCAATAAATTTTAGTTTTTCATAAATAATCTTTGTCGTAAAAAGTAATGTTTTCCACCATTATATTTCGGCAAAACAACCCATTATAAAACAATTATTTTAGAAACAATTTAATGTTTTTACAACTTTAAAAATAATAAAAAACTTTTTTCACTTTATACTGAAAGAAAAGTTTCGCTATTTATGAGATTTGATTCTAGTTCTGAGCCTTTGGAAAACCATCGTTTAGCTATGCAAAATTCAAACATTAATAAAAAATAATCTAATTAGTTTTAATATACTTAATTTAAAAAAAATCATTAAATTATTTTAAATTTCATAAGTAAATGAAAGAATAAAAACTAACATAAGTCAAAGCTTGACTAAAATTTTCTTTTTAAATAATTTGAAGTTTTCTAACGAACAAATGCAGATTATTTTATTTATATTTAGTAATTTTGGTGTTTACTCCACAGAATTAATTCTGTTCGGAATTTATTTAATTTAGTAAAAATTCCTGTGTAAACAAAAACTTTTGAGAAATATTCAATTCAACTTTTTTCATTTATTGAACTTTTTTTTGACTTGGTGTAAACGGAAATGTTTAATTTAGAGAGCTGAATGTTTTCAGGATAACCAACAATAATTTCTTAAGATCAATAGTGTTTTTTGAATATTCTGGTAAAGTGAAAAAATATTAAAATATTTAAAACGTTAGCTAAAAAATCAACTAAAAGATATGATAATAAAATGTTGAATAACTCCTTTTAACACTAATAAACCAAATAGAATTGTAATCATATTTACATACAAAATGTTTACGTTTTTTTATTAACAGCTATTGTTCACAGTAGATATAGATGAAAATGATTTGAAATATATGCTACTTTATTTTATTAATAGTTTTCAATAAAAAGTCTTATTCTTCTTAAGGAAAGGTATCATAGTGCTATTATTTCTAATTATGCTGAATTTCGTACTTAAGAACAAACATTTGTGCCATTCATTACTTTCCTAATGTCATCAAAAAAAAAACATTAAAAGTCATTGTTTGCTGTTAAAAGCTTATGGAGAGCGTACTTCAAACATGTGTAATGTGCTTGGAAATTTAAAATTGATTGCTTTTATTAAAAGAACAGTAAAAACGTTTGAATAGATCAAAAACTTTTGAAGATGCAAATTTTCAGTAAGTACTGGCAAATAATACAATCGTATTTCAAGAACAATTACAAAAGCATTACCTATGGAGACAAAACACGTTAAGAAATCGGTTGCGATTAATAAGGAGTGGCCTAACTAAGAAGGTTGGTATTTACTTTCAAGAAAACAAAAGAAACAAAATTTGACTATCGACTTCAAGACCTTATCACTTTTGATAAAATGCAATACTCTGTGTCTAGCAGAGTCATGTCTTATGATATATTACAAGTTTTTGAAACATGGCTAAATAGTAAATGTTAAAGATTAAAAAATAAAAGATAAAAAATAATAACACATTGATCGAAAAATGTTAAAAATACGTTTAAGAACACGATAACGTGTTATTATTTCAAAATAACACACAATTGCGCAAATAAAAATCGGTGGAAAATGTACTAAAAATGTTTGTATGCATTATCTGTTTTATTCTCCAAAGCTGTCTTTTTTTCAATAAATTACAGGCTGGCTAAGTATTAGTTTATAAATTTACTTGAAATCAAAATTGACTCATTTTTCACCTTATCAGATAAATAAACAATGTAGACTTAATTAAATGATTAATTTCTTGAACAAATAACTTATTCATTGCCTTGAAATATAAGATTTTTTAATCATAAAAATATTAAATATTCTTTAAAACACTTAGTATATTTTCTAAAAGCTGAACAAATAAAAATAGAAAAAATATAAATATAAAAAAATTATAGATAGCTAGTTTCAAGGAACCCCTACTAGAATTTTATCGACCTTTATAATACTAAACTAAACTTTTTGAATTTACGTCACTTAATTACTACATTGAAAAGATTAATAGCATTTCAATTTAAAAAGTCAAAAATTTTAGTTTTATTCTAATCTATGCCTTAGAGACGTTCAAAAAAAAAAGAACATATATTCCAAAAGCTCAATACCTATGAGATCAACAGAAGACAAATGAACAAGGTGATCCTTTTACATAAAAAATTGCACTTTTAACGAATCGAAACTTTTAAGCTGCTGAAAACAGATAACAACACATCCCATAATTGAAATATGAATAGAATATTACCAGTTTTTTATTTCAATAATCAATAATTTTTTACCAGACCATTCAGTCATTATTTATTAATAAAAAGGCATACACAAAAGTCTTAATTGGCTAGAGTACTTTATTAAAAAAAATTATTAAGTGTAGAATTATTAAGGGCCCCTAATCTTGTCCTCGTGGAGGAAATTCGCTGACTTTTGAACCGATTTTATGCTCTAGTAACCATGTAAATTAAATTTGGAATCGTAGTTTCTTCTATTTTAATACATTTAGATAAAAGAATATTATAGTTTCTTTTAAATTATTTTTATTTATTAAGTCAAGCTTTATTTCAACTTAAAAAAAACAGTTTAAAAAACTATTTTAAATAAAGCATATCTTGTACAAAATATTATTATAATCCTCACTTGAATTACTTTTAAAATAAATCTTGAGCAATAATATAATTTTGATTGACTTAAATTAATATCTTATAAATCTATTTCATATTATGTTAAGTTTTTCTTTTTTAATAAAAAACGAATAATAAAAGTATATATATTTTTTATTTTTTAAAGTTTAAAAAAGATAAAAATAGGAAAAAAATAGTGTTAAAAGTAAAATAAAATAAAAGTTCTGTATGCTATGTTTATTTTATAAATATATATATTATATATGTATATTATTAGTTTAAAAAACATCTTAAATTGGTTACAAAACAATTTTACTGTGGTTTTAAATTAGTTTGAAAAGAAACAGCATGAGATGAATGATAAAATTTCTTATAAAATTCTTAAAACCTAAGAGGCGTTTTCACGGAGGATAATTTTTTAAAAAAATTTCTGTCTAAGTAAAATTTTATTGTTCTTTTTTCTAAATCGAAGAAAAAAACGTAGAATTTTTGAAATAAAATTTTAAAAAAATTTTTTAGATTGCTTTTTTTTGTTTTTAGAATTTTTTTCTTAAACCACAAAAATAATTACCTAAGATGTGTTTAGAAAACGACCATGATAATTTACTATGGCTAAGTAAAGTAATGTATTTTACATTACCATATCTTACTATTACTAACTTTACTATTTTTTTTCTAAAAAATTTTAATTTTGTTAAAAAAGTTGGCAACAAAAAGAGCACAGAACAAAGAACACATTAGCACTGTTTTTGGGTTTAGTAAGATTTATTAACAAAAAGCAATTTACCATTTGTATTTTTTGAACAATGGTATGTTTTATTATAGAAAAACTAAAAGTTTCTGGAACATAATTGTTGTAATTTTTGCTTAATTTAAGCTTTAGGAACTTTATATTATAAAAAATATTTTAAATCTTTTGAAAATAAAAAAGAGTTAGAAATACAGAGCTGATGCTAAGGCGACTTAGAGTTTTTCTATGTAGTTCAAAATCTTTCCACTTTTATTATCATTAAATGTTCACAAAGAATTTATTCGGTGCTAAAATCAACACTGCAATAATTTAAATACCGAAATACATATATATGCAATAAAAAATTAGAAAATTTATATATGTTTCAAAGTGTTAAGCAATTATTTTTATTTTTTAAATTCATTTTTAAAAGTTTTCTGAGTTTAGTTAAATTTTAGACTTATTCAATATAAGTTATAATTAAACTGGTTGAAAAAGGTTTGAAAAAAAGTTTAAAAAGTTGCCTGTAGTATAATTAAACCGAAATTTATTTTACTATAAAATTTTTAAATTAAAGTATAAATTTCTGCTGAAATTTAATAAATTTACTAGAGATGCTCTAATTTCTGCCGGAATTTTTCGTTGATATAAAGCTGTTTCCATTGTATTTATTGGTTCGATTTTGTGTTTTAGATGAATAAAATTTCTATCATTAAGTACGATAATAGATTCGATATCTTTATTGTGTCAAACCGAACACAAATGTCTGATTTTTGATTATATTCTCCAATTTTCGTTCTTGTAAAAAATATTTATTTCCCATAATGACTTTGGGAAAAGAATAAAACAATGTGTTTTTTATCGATTGGATTTATAAAGCACAAAAATAACACGCAAAGCTTTAAATAAAATTATTTTATTACCCTAAAAAAAACTTTTGTACTAAAAACAAATAAAAAGTTACGTAGCATACAATATTTAAAAATACTACTCGTTCTAATCTATTTTATATTGATTGGAAAAATAATAAAATTTGCAAAATGTGACTTTCCAATAATCAATTCTACTAATTGCACATAGAAAAATTTTCACCAAACGTACGTTGGTAAAATAAGTTTGCTAGTAGAACTGCGAGGTATAAACTATTTCATTGATTTCTGCAAATATGTCTAGATTAATAGTTCTTTTTTTCTACACGTTATAAAAAAGACAATAAACAGTAATTAATTACACTGATTTTTAATTTGCTAATATTCACATTTATTATGAACTATTGACTGGTTTTAATAAATGAGTTCGGTTCATTTTTGTTAATTTCGGGCTAATAAATATGTATTTAAATAAGTCATTTAATATGAAAATTAAAAATTTGATAAAAAAAACAATAAGTATTTTTTTATATAAATATCGGAATTGTCTGAGATAGAAGTTATGAAAAATCAGTGAAAATACACACTTTGATATTGACAATAGAGTTAACTGTGAAAAACTCAACACTACATTTTCAAATTTACACTAATGCCCTAAGTTCAAAAATATAGAGGTTTGCAAGACTACGTTTATTATTTACAGGAGGAAATGAATGTTATTTTCGTCATATTCCTTAATTTTATTAATTGCAACATTATATCAATGTCTCTGTTATATCCATTTTGATACATTAATTTTAATTACTGTTCTTACTGCGCAATTAATTTCTGTTTGCTTAACCTATAAATATATCTGAGTAAGTCTAATGTAAAAAAGACGCATTAAAATACGATTCAGGAAAATGTTACATCAGCAGTACACAGATGTTCGAAAAACGAAGAAAATTAAATATAATATTTGTGGACAAGGCATAAGATTTATATTTTATAAAAAACAATGTATTTTTAGAAATCATTTTCTGAACTCATTGGCGAAAAATTAACAAAATAATTGTTCCAAAATTTTGGACTTTCAAAATCAATCAAAAAAATTAAAATTTTAAATTTTTTATCCAATTTTAATATTTTTAGAGTTATTTAATGACGTTACGATTTGAATTTTAGTATTTGTGACATCATTAATTACGTTAGTAAATACGTCACTTTGCACAGAGCAAAAATCTAGCCGTTAAGTTGATTTATTTTGTTTTGCGACAATAGACAAATTAGACATAGACTGATCATTAAATTGAAGTTTCTGTTTAAACACGTTGGTGCTAGAACTCAAAATGCGCATTTTTTTCACTTTTTTTGAAAATTTAGAATTTAAATTCAAATAATTTATTGAAAACTGTTTTTGAAAAATGGAGCTATACTATACTAGCTAAAAAAAAACTAATAATTGGCTTTAATTTGAATTTATTTATGAATCTTATTTTCAAATATACGGAAAAAGTTTATAAGTATTTGAGCAATAATTATTGTTAAAAAATGATGGCTNTAATAAAAATTGCTAATAAAGTAATAATTGATTTTATATATTTGAATTGTTTCCTTTATCAATAAATTCAGATTACAATAATAATCAAAATTTTCTGACAATTTTATTTCTTTAGTACATACAGAACAATGTTTTCTTAAAATATTTAAAAAATTATTTTTCTTTACTTGACTTGCTTACAAAAATACAGCTAATATCTCACCTAAATTATTCGACCTGGTTACCGTTTTCAAAAACTGATCCGGATCAAATAAAGGGAAAATCAAGCTTTATTTCAATATATATTTTGTAAAAAAGCAAAGATTTGTGTGAAAATTTTTTCAATTTTCTTTCAATTTGCTGGGAATTTTTATTAGATACGAATGCTGTATACGATTCGTGATTTTCTCCTTTTTTCTGCACAATTTGTAGACAGTTTCGAATGCAAAGCTATTTTAATTTTCTGCATCAAAATTTTCAATTATTCAAAAAAGGAAATTGAAATTTTGTTTTTATGCGACTCTAATGACATATTCCCCGTTTCAAAAATGCAGTCACCCTTGATTTTTGTGTACATTCACTAATTATATAAATGCTTTTAGCGTTCGTTTAGAAACGTATTTATAATAACTAAACCATGTCAATTTATTTGAATATTTATTTTTTGAAACCAATGAGAAATAATAGCAGTGATGGTAAGTTTTTTATCATTTAAATATAATCTGTTCATTTCAGTTACTGAGTGTTAAAAAAATTTCCAATATGTAAAAAAAAAATTCAAAAAAAGTAAGTACAAATATCTAAAAATCTTTTATTAATTTAACAGATAATAAATTTACAGTTAGAAATGTTATATTTAAATTTTATTAAGTGTTGTAAATATTACTTTCAATAATAACTTTAAATACAAATTCATTGATTGGTTATCGATGACAAAAAATAACTTAAGGAAGCTTTATCCAGCTAGGAATTGATGACACATATAAGCTTAAAATATTCATCACCAAATTAAAAATTCAAAGCAAATCTTCTTAAGTTTCTTGTGCCTACGACCCTATTTGATGCTTTGAACACAAATTACCCATATAGCCATTTGGTTCTTACGATGGTCTTAAAATGGCTAAAAAGAGGTATTATATTTTGATTGTTTTATAATAGTCAAGAAACCATTTTTGAATAATTGTAATCCGATCATTATTCGTATTTCTATTTTAATTGATATTGATCTTATAGTGGTTTTATTTTTTATATTACTTTATCTTATATCGGGGGATTGATCATACAAACATTAGTGTTAATGTCGTAAATTTAATACAACTTAAAAATGATTGTACGAGTATATTTCTCGTATAAATTGGCGTTACAATTTTAAATGATTCTCTCATCAATATTTTTATTAAAACACTAGTAAACATCAAAAAAGATTAAATAAAGTTGATAAAAACTTCTCTGTTACATTTAGTTATTTTACAATCACTGTCAAATGAAAATTATAAAAAGCAAATAAGTATATTTTTATCAACATTGCAGAAAGTTTTATTTTAGTTGAACTATTACCAAAGCTGTCTAGAAAATTCATCAAAAACTATCACAGATAAGATAGGAATTTAATAGAATTTTTTGAACACAATAAGACTTTTTTTGATTTTTTGATTTTAAGACGTTGGTTGTCTGTATGTTCGTTCTGTGTGATAAGACATTGTTTTACATCATTAAACATAAATAGCAATCATACTTGTGATTATTAGTGCTCTAAGAGCACAATTTTTTGAGAAACTTTTCTTCTGCGCTAATTTTTTAATGTATTTTCGATGAAATACACAATCTAATACAGAATGAAAACACTAATCACGTGTTCCATAATAAAAAATCATAATTTATGCTAAAAATTTTAAAATGGACAGCATCTCATTGCGATTTTAGTTTTTGAGGTTTTCAAATTAGAAGATCAGCTGAGTTTCCGAAGACAACTCAACTGCAAAATGAGGAAAATTATGAAAAAAATTTCACTATACCGATCTGAGATTATTTTTCATAACCCCAAATAAATCTATTTAACGTTTGCCTTTACAGATTCATAGTCTGCACTTTTTTCTGAGCTAAATATCAATAACACTTACATAAGGATGACGTCAGCAATGTTTAAATTTAAATTATACGGCTATCAAATATTTTTCTTTATAAACAATTTAAAACGTGATTGGAAAATGAAAACTTTAAATTAATCTATTTGAAAAGACTTTTTTGAAATTCTGTGACCTGAAAAGTAGTCACGAACCATTATTTTAGATGCATTGGTTTAAAGTACTTGTTATATTTTTCCCAAAACTTTAAAATACTAATTTCTTTGTTTTTTACATATATCTATTCGGTTAAATATATGCCCACAATCAAATTAATTAAAACCCATAAAGTTATAGTCGTGTTCAAATATTTTTAAAATACTTTAATGATGAGTATTGCCAAAATAACTTATTTGTGACTCTAAGTTTTCTATGTAAAGTCCCTGTTTTAGGATCATGGGTAAAATCATTACATATAAAAAATATGATTATTTTACATGCATAAATATAATAAAATTAAAATAAACCCCATAATAGAATAAATAAGACGAATTTATACTCATAATATAATGAAAACAAATAAAAATATGGTGTAAAAACACCATAAAAATACACTATAAAGAATAAAAATTTTGTAAATAAAAAAAATCAATACAGAATAAGTAAAGCAATAAACCAAATAGTAATGGAC
>AGDA01093416.1:0-10119 GCA_000281935.1 Mengenilla moldrzyki | reverse complement strand
GTACAGTCTCGAAGAGATTTTGAAAGTTTCATTTTGACCCACCTATAAAAATATTAGCCCAGCCCTGTTATAGTGTTTTTCTAATATTGTTTTCAAGCTATCAAAGTAAACAAAAAATAAACAGTTGCAATAATGACTATAGTTAAACAGTTTAAAAAGAAAACAGTCTTTTCTTCTATTTTAGTACATAAAAAAACTAATATACGTTTTTCTTTTTATATTTAACATTATTAATTCTTACTTTTTTAATTAACTAAAATACGAGCTCTAGTCATAAAAATTAATAACTTATTTTCTTTTGTAAAAAAACCAAAATCTAAATGTTTTATTTCTATTATTTGAGTAACAGTATTATTATACGAAGGAAAAAAGATCAATACCTCCGTATTAAATTGATTCATTAATTTCATAGCCTACAAGAATAACTAAATTAATAAAGTATAATAATTAAAGAAAGGTACTTTTTCCAAATTCATACGCAATATTGACGACTCTGGCTCTGGTATTTGAGGAATATTAGCTTGAACTCTACAAAATATACTACTAGAGTCCAAATCAACTAACCAGATATCGTTCGGGTAACGAAAATTTGATTTGTGATCAAAAAACCCAGCCGGAATACCAATGATATAAGGCGTTGGCGATGAAAGAAGCTAAAAAATTGAAGACTTCTAAAAACAATTTTATAAAGTTAAATATAACATCAATTTTAAACCAACAATTTTTCCTGTTTATTTAGTCATGATTTTAGAAAATAAAAGGAATACGACCTTTGACCGACTAAAGTAAGAAAGTTATTATATTATTGTTCCCGATTTTAGATGAGGCGACCAGAATTGGCGTCCCGAGGCAAGAAGCCTCCAACGTTGAATGAGGCGACCAGAATTGGCATCCCGAGGCAAAACGCCTCCGCCTAACCCGAGGTCTGCTTCTCGTGACAAAACAGCAGCCCTGAGAAATAATGTCGCTCAGGGACATCAATAAAAAAGGCATTCTGATTTGCTTAAATATCGGCTAAGCTGAGTATTTTTCGGAACTAAAGGCGTTATGAATTGCGAGTGGTCGATTTTCGGTACGATTGCTGTACCATAGAATCAACAAACCGAACCCCGTTCTGGTTGGGTAAACTGATTTAAAATCATAACACACAACGTAATGTCATACATCCCGTTAATGGGATTTTAAGCTAGACGATTGGCCAAATGATGATATTGTGCCGCAAGCTAGCAAATTGGCAACGGAAAGGCTATGCTTTTCCTGCGTCATTATTAAAATAAGTCGGCCACTGATGGCTCAATAACTAGCGGAATCCCGCTAATGGGATGTCCCGTGGTTGGAGACCAGTTAGGTCGCTTTTAAACAAAATTTATCATTAACAGTTTTAACTCATTAAATGCTAACAAGGTGGGCGGTCACTGGTTTTCTCCCTCTCTGTCGAAGCTGATTAGCCCTTAGCTACCAATAGGAGATTTCCGAGGATCGCGTTTTTAAACTGCAATAGAGAGTAGGGGTTTGTCTTATCACAGTTTTTACATATGTTTTCAGCAATGCTTCAAAGAAATTTTCTGATGTTATTTTTATAATGTATAAGTAGGTTTTTTTAGTTACTTCTTTTATTTTATATTATTATTTTTAAATATTCTCTTTACTTTCTTTTATTTTTCATTTAAAAAAGTTTGAAAGTTAACCCTCTATAGTCAAAACGATGTATACATGGTTTTTACATGGTGAAAATTTTTTTAAATATGGTAAATAAATACTTAAATGCATGAATATTACAGATTTATTCCACGAAAAAAAGGAATTGTGCAATTATATATATATATATATATATATCAGTTGAATTTCTCTCGGAAAATTGAGTGTATTCCATGTTTTTTTTAATCAAAATATCAACAAAAAGATAAGTTCCATTACCAAGAACGAAATTCGGTGTTTAATTTATGTAAAATTTCAAGGCATATTAGGTATATAATTCAGTAAAATTTCAATATGCATTAAAGTGTCAAAACCATTTATTTTAAAATTATATTACAGAAGTATTCCATTAAAGTTATGCTGCATTCCAAATGTTTTACTTATGTATTCTTATATGATGGCTTTAGAGGATTTCATTTTCTAACATTTATTGTTTTAATGTAAAACCATTATTTAAAGTAACAATGAAATTAATAATCTTCTTCTTTAGACTGTGTTTTAAACTTATTTTTTTAGTATGGTGTTCATATAAAATATTAAAATAATGTACTTGTTCGGCTTCGTTCAGACAAGTTGGCAGTAATGGAATCGCTGGAAACATATATTCCAATGGATAAATTAAAGCTACGAACGCCATAACAGACATAGAAAGAGCATTGTAGTTACGAGATTGAAAAATCACTTTGTTCTCGAGCAAAATCAGCGTTAAAACTTTGAAGAAGTTGTCGACGCCAAGCAACTCTAGTGGCAAATGTATTGGAAAGTCAACTAGACTGAAGCGTTTATGATCAGGCAGTGTAAATAGTAATGGCTCTTTGAATTCACTTGAGACAATTTCAAGTCGTAATCTAATAAGAAGACAGTAATTAGTATATTAATAATGTTCAAAAGTTCTTATTTCCAGATTAAGCCCATTTGCGAATCAATCAACAAGTGTTCTATTTTTTGAAAACACTATATATTAATTTATATCCGAGCTTAAATTTTGGCACAAGATTTGGAGGTCTTTTTGACTTCTTCAACGTAGAAGAAGGATCAATAATATCCTTGGTATTATATACGTACTCAATAATTCAACATTTATTAACGTTTTTAATAAACCAATGTTAAAAATGTTGAATTTTGTATATATTATTTTATTAAAGATTCTATTACAAAAAACAACTTATCTAAAAAATTTAACACTTAATAAATTTTTCGGATTGATTTTACATGCAGGCATATTACTATTTTTTCTATTTTGTTAAATAAATTTTTTTTGAAAATATAAAAAAAACTGGAATGAGATAAAAATTGAACGAGTTAAATGCAGCAGAAAATGTCCCAACTTAACACGTAGACATGGTAAAATACCCAAGGTAATACTAAAGTTTTATGATTTTATATGTGGATTTCTAATTATTGAGTATATTTTTGAAGTTAGCAAATAACAATTTAAGGAAAAATATATTTTACTATCGAACTCTATTTTCATTAAAAATGTTATATTTTATTCAATTCGCTTACTTAGTTTTGCCAGGTATAGGTACCGGAGCAGACAGTAATTTCGAAATCCAGCGTTCAATTTCACGAATATCATGTAACACAATTGAAGATGAAATTTCACTTATTTGACCAGTTAGAACCGACCAAACGTGATTTCTGTACATTCCATGATTACCACGCGCCGCACTGGCTGATTGCTTACAGGCATCGATAATTTTCTTAAGAGTTATCAAACATTCTCGAAATAATGAGAAAAATGGATGATGGGAAATAATGCATAACGAAGTTAGAGAGTACGAGTGCGTTTTCTGTAAAATAAAGTAAACTGAAGTAATTATAATCTGTCTAAATCTTAGTACTTTTAGAGGATTATTCTTACGGAGCTTAATGATTTAATTGCCAAAATAAGAAGAGATATTGGTCTCTTGACTGTTAAAAAATAGTCGTTCCAATTGTAATAAGAGTTTTTATAATACAGGGTGTTCAAATAGACAACGCATAGCCTCAAAGCTTACTGTGAAAGTTTGCAAAGAGCTAGAAACTTCATGTTTGGGTTTTCTTCAAGAGTAACGACGGTAATCTCTAAAACCGCTTACGTGTCTTCTTTTGAGTATGTTGTGATTTTTTGTAAAAATGTTTAGTACAAGTATCGAACAGCAAATTTTTATGGTGAAATCCTATTATCAAAATAATAAAACCATCAAGGCTGTGAAGCGTGAGTAGTCAACATTGTACCAGAAAAAGGACTTTCCCCAGGCTCGTATCATTCAAGCATAAGTTAAGTTACAAATTTTAACGAAAATCGCTAATTCAATCTTTTTGATCTGTTGTTTCAACCAATAATTATTTTTTCAGTCTGATTAAGAAATTTGAGCATGTGGGGAGCGTAGAAGTTAATAATACGGCAAAAGGTGTCAAAGAAAATCCGTTGATACTGAAGATTATTGATAGTTTTAGAAATCGTCTTACAGCTAAAATTCGGAAAGATTAAGAGCATTTTGAGCATTTGTATCATTGATTGCCGTCTTTTTTATGATTAAAATCGAAACTGGATTTGAAAAATATCAAACGGTTTTCTTACAGTAAATGTTAGAACTGTGCGCTATCTATTTGAACACCCTGTAACTGCTGTGTTTTTATTTACTGCACCAATATCTATATACAATATATATTCATACCAACTTATTATGTATTGTTCTCAAGACGCTTTGTATGACTCTTAAGGTTAAAATGATTTTTATCGCAGCGTGGCGCTAAAATCCAAAAATGCTATTTTTCAATTTTGACACTTATTTCGTTACTAAGGTGATTTTGTTTTTAATTGCATATTTACATATAATCAATCATTTCATATATTATTTTATAAGAAAATTATATATTTTTTTAAAAAAAAATGTTTGTGATTTCTTGAATTGCCTTAATGTTAGCTGTTTGTTGTGGTAAAAATGCATTTTGGAATATTAACAAATTTTCAAACAATAAAATTTACGTTTTATAGTTCACTAAGATCAATATAGGTGTTTAGTTGTAACTACAGATTCAAATATTACTAAAGTAAGAACTGTTAGTTAATTAAAAACCTTTAAATTTAATTGATATATAATAAAAGTGGTTTATGTTTAAAGAATTATAAAAATATGATATTAGTAATCCATAAAAGATAAATATTGTCGTTTAAAAAGGTCTTTTAATATTTTGAAGTTCAGTTTTTCTACAAGAAGCAGCTAATATTAAGGCATTTCAAAAATCGCAAAAAACTTTTTTTTTTTAAAACTTAATACTTTCCTATAAAATAGTGTATAAAATAGTTGTTTATATGTAAATATGCAATTATAAATAAAATAACTTTACTTGGTAGCAAAATAAGTGTGAAAATTGAAAAAAAAACATTTTTGAATTTTAGCACCACGTTGGGACGAAAATCAATTTAGTCTCAAGGGTCATATATAGTACCTTGAGAACAATACAAAATAAGTTTGTATGAATATACATTGTATATATATTACGAAAAAACTAGAAAAAAGCTAAAAAACGATGTTTTTTCAAAATTGGCGCCAAACTATCAGTTACATCAAAAAAATGTATTTAGGTTTTTTGTAAATCTTTGTATTCCACATCTTTTTTATAGAGGCAATTTTTCTAAAAAGTGAACCGTTTTCTGAGATAAAACGACTTATACGTTTTGCTAGTGTTCACTTTCAACCCTCAGAACTCAACCCTAAACGTATTAAGGCACGATGGTTCTATATTTTTATAAATCCCAAGATATGTGTAATTGAATAAGGGCATTTTGATCAAAATCAGAATGACATATCTCGGGACATTTCCTTGTAAGCTTAACAAAACATTAACACAGGTGTAATTCATTTTAATTTTTAACTATATTTCTCGAAAGTTAAAAATAAAAATGAAAACAGTATCAACCAATTAAGTTTGGTTGATAATTTTATTCGTATTACAATAATATTATAAAAAATATGCTTATTTTAAAAATCTAAGTTACACTAACGGATACAAATTTGCAACATTAGTTTTGCTATATAATAGTAACATAATTTTTGTAATATCTATTTATTATATAATGGGTATATAATTAAAATTATGAATATAACATATCAAGGACGCGATGGTGAATTTTACCCTGTTATCAGTGAAGACATTAATGTCTGTCATAATATTATCATTTTTAATTATGTAGTTTTCAGCCCAGTTGAGCAAAATTGTGTATTAATCAAAAGCTGAAGCAATATTCATATAAAAAATTGTAAAACTGACTAGATATTTCTTCAGTTCTAGAACTGAAGTATAGGGCATATCTTTAATAACTTTCAATTGTCAACTTTTTCTGTGTGGACAAGTAAAATCACTGTACCAGATTCAATGCTTATTTTTACAGCATCAGAAAAGAAGTCAAATTACCAATTTACGATAACTTTTTGCGGTAACGTCAGACTCACTACTACCCTCAATCTCAACCCGGTTTCGATAACGTTTCCAACCGTCCTTTTTTGATTTAACACGCTCCAGAGGTCGGTAAAAGTTTAAACACGTTCCATACCGTGTCCGGCCAGAGTCTTTATCCGTTAGACTAAATATGAATGTAAACGGTTCGGTTTTCCTAGCAGCTATTCTATCTTTTAGTACCAAACAGCCTTCAGGTTGGCAAAAATAAACCATATCTAAGGGAAGTGGAAAGTCTGCGTGATTCGTCGATGGATACCGACGTAACAACTGAGGCATCTGAAATGAAGTTTCATAACATACATAGCAAGAATACATAATGGGTCACAAACGTGGCATTTATTGTCGGACGAGACTCCTTTTTTTTCAAAATATGAATTACGACCAATAATAGTGACATAATCGACCAATCGTGGACATAACGTTTTTCTCTCAAAATCAGTACTCATTACAGTTCATAATTTAGAAAAAATAATTTCATTAAAATACGTAAAAAAAAATTTTTAAAAAGGAAAACGCGTTTGACACAATAATCAATAAGACGCGAAATTTTTGTCGTGTTGCGCAAAACTGAGCAGTCGCCATTTACTATACGAATTGGAAGTTTCTACTCGTTGTGCTCACTGGTCTACTGGTTTTATTGTCCAAAGTTTGCACGCATATCGACACCGTATCATCAACAAGTCGAAGCCCATCTGAATCCAGCTTATCACTGGTGTCAATTTTGAACCCTCAATTTCGGTCCATTGCACAGCCACCTCTTTGACTCTGATACCGAGTTCTTTGGCAATAAATAACAATTCAACATCAAAAGCCCTTATTTTTTATTTAAAAAACAACAGTGTTTTTAAATAAATATTTTGACTTTTTAACAAATTAGAATATTACTATTATTTACCAACATTATTTATCCTGAGTGTCATTACATATGAAAAAAACTGTTATAAACATGTTAGAGAATTTTTTTCAACATTTGATAAAAAAAATATTGTAAATAAGATTTTCAACTAGGAGAAATTAACATGCTTCAAATATTAGGTATAATATATGAATGAACGTATTTAAAACATCATTTAAGCATAAAAAATTTGAAAATATTAGGTTGAATAGAAATTCATTATTTTTTCGACAGATGGCTGTAGTGAAAACATCTTGTAAACTATGAATCAAATAATTTCAAATCTATGCTCGTTATCAAAGGAACACTTCACACTATAAAAACTCTTTTTTGTTTTTTTTTTCGTTAGATTCAGTTGAGTTACTGAATGGAAACCAACAAAGAAAACTCCGTACGTTTTGAAAGTTTTTTCTCGATAAAAGCGAAAATTCAAGTCAAGTGACTGAAATTATGCATGGTGTTTATGATGCCAATACTGTAACAGCTAATTCTCTGTGTGCTATAACAAGAGAAAAAGTTGTTTTTTTTTCTGTTAAAAACTTGTTGCAACGACTGTTATAACAACCTTTTTAACAGTTGTTAATTTCCTATTTGCAGTAACAAGTTAATAACAATGTTAGAAAAACATATTCGTTAATAAGGTTAGTAGTAAAATATTAATGAGCTTCGAAATTGTGGTGAAAAAATATGACACATTATAGCAGGGGTGGGCAAAAGCCGGCCCGCTGAATAAGCCCACGAATATTTTTTAATATATTTTATGCGTTTATATAAAAATCAAAAATTTACTAATTTCATTATCTATCGATAACTGCCAAATATTTATTTGCCAAAGTGCTTTAAAATAATAGTTATAGTATTATTGTCAAAAAAAATCTTGAGCAGGGTAAAAACTCTACACAATACATTTGCGTGTGCACAGAGTAAGAAGTAAAATTTTCCGGCCTGAGAGAGATTTTGAAGGTGATATTTTGGCCTGCGCTCAAAATTATTTGTCCACCTCTGCATTATAGAAATGTTTTGTAAATAAATAGTAATGGAAAATGAGAAGAGACATCGAAATCTTTCGGTTTTAGCTTTTCTTTCACGACAATCTCGAATAGTCACGATTTCAGCCTTTTTTACGACAATTCCGAACCTCATTAGTATTCTGTTACTAACATGTTGCCTACCCTGTTTTAATAAAAATGTTTTTATCCTGCTACAGCAAATAGGAAATTAACAACTGTTAAAAAGGTTGTTATAACAGTCATCGCAACAAGTTTTTAACAGAAATTTTTTTTTCTCTTGTTATGGCACACAGGTTTATGTCTAATTTCAGTTTCGTCGATTTCGGTCAGATATTTTTAAAGATGCATTTTGCATAGGCAGATTCATCGTTGCTTCACTAGAGCCAAACATTAAAATTGGATCTTTACTGTTAACAATTGGACGCTTTGAAGCTAGAAATTGATCAGAAACGGCCAGAATTGCTAAACAGAAGATGTGTTGTGATTTATCATAACAACGCCAGGCCACAAATGTTTGTAGTGGTTCGCCAGAAACTGCTGGTGTTTGGTTGATAAGTTTCAATGCATTCATTATATAGTTAGAATTTGGACTAGGTGAATACTACCTTTTTCTCGCATTGCAACATTTTCCGTGTGATAAGAAATTGGAATCAAGAGAAGATTGCAAAAATCGATTGCTAGAGTTTTTTTCGACAATAAAGACCTAAATTTCTATAAGCAAGACATTATGAAGTTACCTTTTAAAATATCAACAAATTATAAAACAAAACAGTCCATATTTGACCCAAATAGGACAATCCAATGCATGTTAAATAAAGTTTTGAATTGCGCGCAAAAACAATGGGTTTCTTTTTCTTCAACCTAATATATTAGCACACAAAGCAAATTTTGTTCATATTATATTTTAAAGTTTTAATCTCTGATCTATTTTGATTCTTATATTAACAACTGTAAGTGAAAAATATCAGTTCGATGGCACAAGTTAGACAAAATAGTAAACTTTTGATTTTCAATTTTATTTATAGTAATTGTAAGAGAATTACAAATAGTTTCTAAAATTGATATCTTTACAACACATGTCAAATTTATAAAATAACAAATAAGTTTTATCATATGCTCCAAATTTATTAAGTAAGATAAAGTTTAAAAATAATCAGCATATTAACACTCGGCATGCGGGTATGCTTCGCTAACAGCTTACGCATGTATCGGGCGTTTTTTTTTTTTCAGGAAGCATGCAAAAGTTCTGTTATTCAGTAAAGTTAAAATGAATCCAAAACCATGTTTTTCTTAAAGTACTTGTTTGCTCATCATAAAACGTCGTTTAATGATGATAGGAATATTTATTTTTTATAGTTCCGTTTACAACGAAAAAAAGAAAACTAAAAACTAACTACTAATTTTTTTCTTTTTGTATTACATTAAAAGGGCCAGGTAAACATCGCTGGACTAAAAGTCTTCGGGAAAGAATCGCGTAGACCCGTTTCTTTCTTACAGTTCATTTAGGTAGACTACAGAATACGTCCTCATGGCGGCCATTTTAGAAGCAATATATATACCATGATGATTTTTACAAAAAAAAACACATGATATTTTTATAAAATCGCGAAAATGATAGATTTTTAATATTTTATAATACTAAAGAAAAATATTTTTTCATAACAAACCCGTATAACACGAAAATACTTTTTTTCGCTAAAAATAAGCTAAAAATGATAGTTACTGCAAATACGCAGTGTGCCAGTGAAGAAAAACGAGAAGTAAGATGGCAAAGATTTCATGACAAGTGAAGAAGTGTATTTTTGATTATGATTTTTGAGTTGTAAAGTCCAGCCCTACTAGCGCAGTGAGACTTTTAAAAAATAGAGCGTTGCTTAAAGTTTACATAGTAGCGGTTTGTAGCTTTTGACGAAGTAACATGAAGCTTTAAATTAGGAGCTTTCCACAAAATTTCTCGGACTGTAATAACCAGTCATTAAATTTTTAATTTTTATTCTATACAAAATAGTTATAATTTAAACTTAAATTTCATTAATGAAATTAAAAGAAATTTCTTTCAATTTTTTT
>AGDA01093405.1:0-13739 GCA_000281935.1 Mengenilla moldrzyki | reverse complement strand
TTTTTTTAAAGTATTAGGTTTTTCAAGTTGAACTTCTATTGAAATTTATAAGAACGCAATCTCATACTATAATTAATTAAAATTTTAAAAAATTCAAAAATCTAAAAAATTATTCAAAGTTTTAGTGAAAAAACTAACTCGTTTTTGTTTGACACTATGTCTTTTAGCTAAAAAAGCTGTTAAGGTTAGAAAGTATAATATTTTTTTAAGTTTACAAATACATTTTACTTATATCTCAAATTTTATATGTTATTTATTATGCGAAGAAAGTGAAAAGGATACAGTATAAATGTTTTTATTTTACAACCAAATGACGTGTTTAATTTGTGGTGGTCCAGATGGATTGACCGATTGTGCGGATGTCGAATGTTGTAGCCATCCATCATGTAGTGAACATATTATGTGCCTGTCTAGCAATGATCCTGTTGAGGTGTTGTTGCGAAAACAACCCCCGTTTGTTACTGCTTCGTTTCATCAACGTATGAAGTTTCTGATCGAAGATAACTCGGTACAGTCATACGCACATTTAGATGAGTTCACCGAAAGGTAAGTGTTGCAAACTATTTGTAAACATATTGATCATAACGTTTTTCCTATACGAATTGATTTGTGCTAAATGAACTATTTCAATTTTATTGCCGTCTTTTAAGAAAATGTTTTTCCTTTAACTTGTAGCTTTAAAGCAATTGCAACTTTAGGTTAAAAAGGCACCGCTTTCTTTTTGGGGTTGATTCCAAGAGAGTATTCAGTTCATAAAAATCAATTGAGATATTGTAATTTGGATTGTATTTGTCCTTTAATTGAAACTTTTTCAATTTTATAGAAAATTCAATTCTGTTTTTTAACGTACTAAAAAAAGGGAAAAGAAAATTGATTTTATTTCCTTTTTCCTTTTTTTAGTACGTTAATATAGCGCAAAAAAAGACAATAAAGTTGCTTCTTTTGCTCCTTTTTTTACGTAGAATAAATCAGATGGCAAAAGTTTGCTGAATGAAAATCAGGGCTAAAGAATTTAGTGAAAAATAATTGCTATTTTCCAATTTATATACTTGAATCATAAAAAAACTGATGAATATTGAACAAACTTTTCAGGCATTAATTAAAAGTACATATATTTGTACCATTTTTTACTATCTGCTGCGCTCTATATTGGAAAAAATGAGCTGGTTTAATTAGCAGGAATCAAAACAAAAAACAAAAAACAAAAAACAAAATGTCATTTAGCAAAAGTTCAGTTTTATGTCATCAAAATTTAAATGATAAATTAAAAGGGCGGTTTCGAGCAAAAGCGGTAAATTTGGCAGCTTTAAATAAATTTGTTTTGTGGGGGTACCGAATGTGTGCCGTGTAAAATTTGCACTATATTTTTTTGTTTAGAATTTATTGCAAATTTGTACAGAATTGACAGCTTGTGTTCGAAATGAAAATTATTATTAGAGTGTACTATAATAATTAGAAGTAAATTGTGCAAATTTACGTTTTTTAGCTCTGATTTATAAATATGTTTTTATTAAGCAATTTGTTTTTTTAATGAGTTTTTAGTAATGTCCTGTCTTTTGTGTTCCCGTTTTTCTTTTTCCTTTAACACGCTGCGTTTCACTTGTAGTGAATTTTGGAGTTTTTTCTCACCGCGGTAAGTGCGGCTAAAGTCCCATGTTTTATTGTGATAACGTCAATTATTTATTATATCAGTGTTTGTGCGAAAAAAATTTATTAAAACGCTTATCATTAATTAAAAATTTTCGCATGCATGCAGCAGCATTAAGCAAGAGCAGCATTATTATAATTTTTGCTTACTTTCAATGCTTTAATAGTTTTGTGAATTTATTTTATTTTTGTTTTCGAAACTACTATTCATATATTTTAATGTGTGTAAGCTTCAGTTCTCTTTCAACCAGTATGTCAGATATAATGCGTATATGAATAAATAAACGTTGAAATTTCAAAAAAAAGCAATGAAATAAATTTTATAATTATTTTTTTATATAGTCATTTACCGATTCAGTTTAACAGATAAAAAGCATTCTTAAAGCGATTTGGTAAGCCTACTTTTAATAAAACTATTACTTACATCACAGAAAAGGTATTTAATAATCCTTGTGTTGATAAACGTACTTTTTATGATAAAACGATTTAGTTAGAATATTACCAACCTCTTACTTTAGAAGCCTGCACTTAAAGTTTTTATTTTTTAAATGTTTTTTATAAAATTGTTAGTAAACTTAATTTTTTTTTAAATACAAAGTGCGCAAGCTGTGAACTAATGGCTCAATTGCTAAAACAAACGTGGCACTAACTTAACCATGGACGAATACGACATGGACTGATTACTGCATAGAAGTTTCTGTTTGAATACCTAAGAGTCAGAGAACTCAAAACGCACGTGTATTTCATTCTTTTTTGAAAATTTAAAATTTCAAAATTTTCACAACAAATCGTTTATTCTTTACAATTCGATTGCACAATTTTTAAATACAAATACTGTTTGTGAAGAATAATGCAAAATTATATCGTTTGTGAATCTTTATGGAAAGGAAATAAAAATCAAAATATAGGTTTATTCGTTATTAACGGCTAATTAAGCTGTTATTTTTGCGCATGCATTTTTGAAGTTCTGACATCATTATGTTAAAACAGGAACTTCTATTTAATGATTAATCCATGTCTTATTTGTCCATGAATTGAACACAAACATTGAGGTTTTTTTAATTCAAATACATTTACTAACAGATTTTGTTAGTCGAATTCTCCTTAAAGTAGGTTTACCAAAAATTCTCTGTTTTCATATAATACTTCCATATTCTATTTGTCCATGGTTAACGTAAATTTTAATTTTTTTTAAAAAAATTTTTTTACGAGTTTCAAAGTGTTAATGATTTTAGAATTATCTAATGAAAATGCTGTTAAAAATCAAACGAATACACTTTTTTATAGAGAAAATAACATTAAAAATAATGGTAGATACAGATGACAAAATTTCGATTTCTTATAAAAAATTATGTTTTTAGACACTCAAATGAAAATAAATTTGTGTTTGTTTTTTAAATGACAAACTAAAAATTAACTGTTTGATGTTTAATTTGTACAAAAGTTTAAAACTTTGCAAACGTCATAGTACTTTATATTAATGTGTTTGTGAATTGAAAAATACTGGATAAAACTAATAAATTTTATTTAATTTGAATCAATGAATAAGTATTTTATTGCTTATGATCATGTCATTCTATTTATGTAAAGTTGAAAAAAAGTTTTTTATAGTAATGAATGTGTGGCATAAATGAAACAAATTTGTTTCATTGGTTCGATTTTAATAATTTTTTTCAAAATAGTTAATAATTTTAATATTTGACAAAGATTTCTTTTAAATTTTAATAATAAAAATCTAGAGGTATTTTTTAAAAATTTTATTATTGATGGTTTTTAAAGTAATTTTTTTAAACATTTTAGTCAGCATCTATATTTAAAATAATTTGCTTTGAACTTTTTTATAAAGCTTATATATTAGCATTTTTTTATTTTTTAAAGATTTTATTAAAAATTTTGCTAAAGTTTCTAAACCTCAACGTTTTTTTTTAAACTTCATACATTTTATTTACGAAAAGTTTAAGTAATATATTTTAATGTTTTTATTCCATTTCATAATTTTATTAAAAAAATTACTTTAGGTTAATTTAAATGCCATAAGCTATTTGTTTTGTCAATTTAGAAAACATTTTTTTAGTAAAAATTACACTGATAAACATCTATTAAAATAAAATCGATTTCTTCATGTTTTCATTACAAGAAATATGTTTTTGGACTTTAATAAAATTATTCTAAATTGTATAATATTGGTTTTGAAATAAAATTTTATATAGAAAATAAGTATATTTTTACTTATAGCATGCATATACTTTCCCGTTTATTCCAAAACTGACTAAGAATTTCATATTAAGTAAACATTTTTTATTGTGTTTGCAACTTATATATAAAAATGTTACATTATGTTTATACTTTTAAACATATATATACTGTTATCAGTTTTTACCTACTTTGGGTTAACTTCAGTTATTGTTTTTAAAATTATTCAGTTGCTTTGAAAAGCTACCAGTGAATAATATACGAAATTTTGTGCGCCGTTGATTGTGGTTAGTAGTATTTAAAAACATAAATTTTTAACTGATAGTTACTTTTGCAAAAGAGAAAAATTGGAGTAATCATCAACTCATTTTTACACTTTTTTAGCGATTTTCGCCAAACAGGAAAACTTATATCCATAAGCTTTTGGCGATAGTCTTAGCTAAACAGTAGCTACAATCCGTAAAAATTTTATTGATTTAACTTTCTCCGTACATTAGATGTACAAAACATAAGTTTTTTAAATACTCATTACTTTGCGGTTTATGAATTAGACCAAACTACTTTTTTAAAAATTTTAGATAAACTTTTGCTGATGATCTATGCAAAGCTTCATCAAAATCTGATTGGTGGAACATAGTTAAAATTACTAAGGAACGAAATTCGTCCCGAGATTCTGAAAGGTTGCTGCATTTTAATGAGTCATTTTCTAAATATTCTTCTTTACTAACAAAAATAAAACAAAAGTTTATAAAAAAGTGGTGGTATAAATGCACTAGCATCTTTCTGTATTCTTTTACATTAATAAAGTATATTTGCAATTAAAAATTGATGAACGCATTTCAGTTACAAAAAAAATTAAAAAATATTGAGCAAAAATGTTATTTCTTATTTATTTGTCATTCTATCCAAAATACAACAACTTTTACTTAGTTTAAACACTGGGTTCCTCAAATCATTTAATCATATTTTCATAAACTGCCTACTTTAAATTTAATTTTAAATATATGCAGTTCTCTTATAATTTTTTAGCTAATACAATATCTACTTGTACTTTGTGTTCTTATAATTAAAAAAATTCGAACATAAAGCTATTTACTTATAGCTTAAAAATTATAGATAACTTTAAAAAAATTACAGTTTAACAAAAATTGGGCATGAAATGTTTGAACAAAATTGAACAGTTTTTTTATATTTTCAAAAACAATTGAATAAAAAAAAATGAAATTCTATGCTTACATTAGCAAATTGAAATTTTTGTAAGTGTAGTTAACAAAATTAATATTTTCTAGGAACTATTAAAAAGGGTTATTTTTTAAAATTGGTTAAAAATTTTATAAGAATAAAAAATAATATTTAAACTTTGCTGATTCAATATTAAACAAGTAACTCTATTTATTTGGGTTTGATGTTGTTTACAGTGTGTTTTTTGAAGCTTCTTTAAATAAACAGATTTAAAATTTTGCCATTTTGTAAGGCTTTGAAACAAGATCTTATATTACTACAAACTTTAAATTACAAACTTTAATGAATGTATTTTATTTCATTATGAAGCAATTACATTTGATATCGTATATCATTGGATTACATGCAAAATTGTATCTATTTTAATGATGTTTTTATTTTTTCATTACACTTTAAATATTTTAAGATGTTCCGTGAAAAAAGAAAAACAATGAAAAAGCTCGTACATTTTTAATGAGCATATCAAAAGAATAAAATTGAAATAAAAGTATCTACATTTTGATCATTTCAGGAAGCTTTTTTCATATTTTTTTATACTGGCAGAAAAGAATTCAAAATTTAAATTATTAAAAAAAGGTTCAAAGCTTTTCGATGTCACTTTTGGAAAACTTTTTATTCAAAATTTCCCGCATAATTTTAAAACTTTTTTTTAATTTGGTTAAGTTGAAAGAAAATTAGAAATTTTATAAATAACATTATACATATAAATCATAAAATACAAAATAAAAAGGCAATATTTTAATAAAATGTTCCCCGTATGTAAAAAACCTGATATCGGCTTAATACTGAAATTAAAATTTGTCATAAAATGATTCATAACACTCGCCATTTATGAAATAGGGAAACTTTTTTTCTATTATTGGCAAAATATTGACAAAATCAATATTATATAATTATAATAATAAACTGGAATCATTACCCATTATTGAAATATATATATACTTTTCAATTAGTTTGCTTAAATTAATAATAAATTTATTTACTTTTTTTAAAGAATAATATCATATTAACGTAATATATTCTACTAAAATACAATTTTTTTGAAAAAAAAGATATTAATAATTTATAAAGAATAAAGATGATTTATTGGTTGTTTGTTATTTAAAGTTTTCAGTTGCAAATTAAACAACAAACATGTAAATTGTAAACGTCATAAATTTACAATGACATATTTATAGTTATCATAATTTAATTAATTATAACCAAATAGTAGTTAATTATGAGTAAAGTTTTTTCAAAAAAAAAATATTGGAAATCGATGAAAGCAATAAATTTTTTAATCCCATAATTTTAAAGTAACATTTACAATATAAATTCCAGTTTGAAAATCTGATTGGATTATTTCAGTTTTTTTATTTTAGTCAGAGGTTTTTAAAAATATTACACTAATTGACTTTAATAAATTCGAGGGAGATAAATGTTTAAAAAAATGTGGTAAAAAAAGCAGGAAAAATTTATGAAAATTAAAAAAATTTGAAAAGAACTTTGTTTTGGTTTGTTTTAATGCATTATTTTTTTTTAAATTAAAAAATATGCTTAATTTTTGGAAATAAAGTCGTATGCATGATATTGTTTGGAAGTTATGCTATGTTTTTAAGGTTTTCTTTCATAGAAAATTACAATATCAAAAATTTGATTTTTAATAAATTACGATTAATTTTTACTTTGAGATAAATTTCAGTTGGCGTTTTCAATTGTTTTAAGTTTATATATGTTTTTTATCAAATAAAAAAAGACGTGTTGCTGTAATGCGAGGACGAGTTATATCGTCAAAAGGAATCGGTATACGTGGTGTTCGTATATCATTGCTTAAAAGTCCACGATTCGGCTTTACCTTAACTCGTGATGGAGGATGGTAATGATTTCGCAATTGATTAATTTAAGAGCAGGGTTTTAACTAGTTTCTGAAATTGTAGGTATGACATGATGGTTAATGGTGGTAGTTCTATAACGTTACAGTTCCAAAAACCTACCTACGAGCCGGTAAAGCATACAATGTTTGTGCCATGGAATCAAATAGTAGTACTACCAACGATTCTAATGACTTCGAGTCTTGAGAAGAATACGACAATTCGCCTGGATTTGGAAACTAGACAGGAGCTTAAAGTGGAACCGTTGCTGTTCAGCGATGACGAGAACAATACTTGTACTGATCACGATAGTGCGTTGGTATCACCGTTGATTGTTAGTACGAAAATGTCGAATGTTATTGGTGGCTTATCGGGATCAAGTGCCATTTTTTCCGAAAGTCAAGTAAGCGAAATTCTAATTATTTCACGTTTCTCTTAGCCAAGTTCTCATTAATTTACTTCACGGGGTTCCTTGAGGAATTCAATTCGATTTCTTAGACTATTGATTCCCACGAGAATTTCGTTTAAAGTAATTTCGGGATTTTACAGGAAAAAAAAACAAGAACAAAAAAGTTCTCGGAATAATAAAAGAATTTAATTAAATTAAAGTAGCAAAAAGGGTGAATCTTAAAAGCAATTTGCAAACATGACAAATTATTGTACTTTTTGCATCTGGCATCTATTGCTTATATTATATATGCATATATTTATAGTTATGTGTACTATGTTTAAATTATTAATAAGAAAATTTCAATTTCTGCTTGAATCAATAATTTCAAGTTTTATTTTGTTGTACATGTGTAGGTGCTTCAGGAATCTGTGCAAATACCCGGTTCAAATTTACACTTAGTTTACCAGAGCTCAACAACGGCCGGCTACTTAAGTACAATTTACATTAAACTGACCGGACCGAATATACCGAATAGTTTGCGCTTGATTTATGTTCGAATTGAAATCGAAGGCTCGTTAATTATGAAGACGTTCGAAGCCGATCCGAATTTAGTCTATGTGTTTGCATGGAATAAACGCAATGTTTACAAACAGAAAGTTTACGGGATTGCAGACGCAAAAATTTCTGTTGGTTATCAGTATGAGACATGTCCTAGAGTAATTTGGGATACGCAAAGTACAAAGTTGCCGGGTTTTAAGGTTGATATTTCGGAAATCGGTGGTTGGGGCGTCGATATTCATCACCATTATAATTTTGAGGAAGGCATCTTGCAAAAAGGTGACGGATCAACGGTTAGTTTTAGGAATTATCCTCGAGTTGTTGACGTCGTTATGGGTACGGGATTAAGGAGACCGTTCGAGTGTTCGTTAGATTGCCAAGGAGATGCTAAAGACGCTAAACTACTGGCTCCCGTAGCCTTGGCTAGCGGTTCGGATGGTAGTTTGTATGTCGGCGACTTTAACTTAATACGCAGAATAGCTCCGGATGGCAAAGTTTCTACGATTTTGAAATTAAAGTATTTCGCTTCGTTTAACTTGAAGAAGAATATTAAGTGTAATAAATTGTTCGCTCTTGTGTTTGTTTAGCGCAACCAAAGTTGCCTATCAGTATTATTTGACGGTATCGCCGGCTGATGGTTATTTATATGTTTCGGATCCGGAACGACGTCAAATTTTACGAGTTATTATGCTACAGGGAGCTGTTGATCCATTAACAAATAGTGAAGTGGTAAGAAAATTGAAATAATTTAATCATGTGAAATGTCTTAAAACATTATGTAAACAAATTGCAAATTTATAAGTGCAACGTTTTTACAGAATTTACTAAGAACAAACTTAATTAAAATTTAATCCACAGTAGCTTTTTCCCGTGGAAAAAAACAACAAATTTAAACTAATGGTTTTCAGTGTTCTATATTCATGCAAAAGTGCATGGGGAAAATATGTTTTTATTATAGAATTGATCTTAGAAAACAAAAAGTGTAAAAAATTTTATGTTTAATTTTAATATCAGATTTTCGAATTTTTATTACTTGTTATTAAACTTTTATGAGATTCTTAAGATGACAAAAGGAAAATTCTTGAGACAAAAACTTTTTAAGCGTATATACACAATAAATATCAAATAATTCAAATATCTTTTTTATGAAAAACTTCTTGTTTAACATGTACTTGGAAAATTGCGAGATGTCGTCTACTATTTTTTTTTCTTATGAAAACTTGAGTAAAATTTTATTAAATTTAGTTTGATAAAAGTTAAAAAAAACTCTAAATATAATTACGATATTTTTATTCTTGTTACTATAGTAGTATAAGTGCTCGTTATTTTTTCAAATAATAATTTAGTTAATTGATATGTAACTTAAAGAATATAGTGAATAAGGCGTTCGCAACTTCTAATCAAAAGACAAAATTATAGAGTTGAGTTTTTTGTACATTTTTTCTATTATTAAGTATTAGGTCAGTACGTAATTGTCCACTATTTTTTTAATAATATAAAAAATAATTAAGGTAACACATAATAAATTAAAAAGTCAAAATTCGTATTTAAAATTTTCAATAAAAGAGTACTGTAAGTATGATTTAAGTATGATTTAATTTTAATTTTAAGTGAACATAATAACTAATTCGTCATTTGACGAATTTTTAATTTAACGCTTAATTTTGATTATTCGAAAATTATATTTTAATTATTATATATTACTTTTTAAGTATGTATTACAAAGAATATATGGTTCCTGAATTAACTTTATTGTTTTCACATGCGGTATACCTATTTTTACAACAACCCGGCTATTTGTTGGGTTGAACTTTCAAAAAGATAAGGTTACTTTTGGAAGTAACACTATTTTTATTATTTTATATTGTAGTTGGTAGGTTCAATGATTATTTCAGTAGCACTCTTTATTAAGATTGTACACTTTTGAGCTAGGTAAAAGCTTGTTTTTATTATTGAAAAATGAATTTTTCAAAGTGTTTTTAAAACGTATTTAAAAACAACTAAACCGATTCGATTCATTGTCTGCTGTACTGTTATGTATAGCTGAAGCAAAGTTGTAAATATATACAACTAGTAAGGTTAGAGTAACATAGTGGTCTCTGCTCAATTTCAGCTCTCAGACGTATATCGGTTCGAGTTTCACCGGCACTGACGACTATAGTCTGGTTTACTACCGGATATAATATATGAAAATTTTGCCGAATCGTGTCATTCAAAAAAAAATATGACTAATAATATTTGTGTTAAATGTACTAAACAAATATTTAAAAAATAGGCATATAAAGTAGAATTAACATGTAGAAAATTTATTAAAAACCATAATAAACAAAAAACTTTAGCTTTAAACAAATAATTCATCAATCAAATTTTATATTATTGTTTTATATGGGTCACGTGGTGTTGCTCCAGAGGTACAGCGGAATGACTTAAAATCGGCAACTCAATTTAATTTATCCACCGTTTCTTGGGTATCTCTTTGATTTAAGTCCCATCGATGCATTATAAAAAAAGTTTTATGTAGTTCTTACCATGGATATGTAAAACATGAACCGCTCTTCTTTTATTAAAATACAGGCAAACATGAAACCTATGTATTAATTATTGCACTTCTCTTATAAAAATTTAAATTTAAATTTTTAGCGCGAAATTTAAAACTTTGATTTTTGCAAGCTATAAATAAGTCATAGAATAATTAAATTGAGTATAAAAAAAGTTCATCGAAATACCCTAAGCTGATCACATTCATTAGAAAAAAAAATTAATAAAAAATTGTGTCTTTATAAGCGTTATTTAACGGCTCAAAACCGTTAGAGTTAAATCATGCGCAGTGGTTTCGAATTGGGATTTATGTTTGTTTAACGCTTAGCAAAAGAATGAGCAGTCCATGTTTTATACGTCCATGGTTCTTATTTGAAGTATTTTTATAATGTTACCACCACAGCAACGATTTTTCAAGTTTGAAAATCAGAGACATAACAGTTAATTTATAACAAAAATTATTTCAATATACCTGTAAAAAAGAAAGATTTTGGTAAAATTAGGTATTAACGAAAATACTGGTAAATCTAGTGGTAAGAAAAATATATTGAAAAATTGTTATCTAAATGTGCAATAGAATAAAAATTGAAATTCTTAAAGTGCCCTTAGAAATATTTTTAAACATTAAAACATGAAAACTGCTTATATAAAATTTGAACTAGATTCATTAGGGAATGGTTTACAAGGGTTGAAAGTCAGTAATAGCAAAACATAAAATTCGTTATATTCCAAATAGCGTTTATTTGTTCTAAAAATCACCTATATAAAAGTTTTATATAATAAAACGATCTATAAAAAGCTTTATAAATGTTTTTGGTTTGGTGATCGTTTTATGAGTAAAATTAAAAAAAACCGTTTCTTTAAAGTTTTTCACCTGTTTTTCAAAGTATATTGGAGTTATTTCTAACAGTTTACACACGTTAAATTACTCATTTATCACTTAATATAACATAGTTATCAAAACATAATTTTTCCACTATGAGGCGCTGTAATTGACAAAAATCGTTTTTTAATTTTTTTAAAACAATGTTATTTGTATATTTTAGATAAATTAACTAATTGAATGATATTTCATCTATTTATTTCCATTTAATTTTTTTTTGTTACTAAATTTTTGTTCATGTGCTTTCAAATCTAAACAAAGTAGGGTTTTCTAATGTTATTTGTATAGAACAGAAGCTCCCAAACTCGTGCCTGCGAGCGTCATAGCGCCCGCGGAATGATTCGTATCTGCTAGGTAGAGAAAAATACATTTCCCCTTGTGATGAAATTTGATTAATAATTTATAATTTTAAATCATTATCGTTTATTATTTATTTGCAAATTATGAAATAAGAAAATAAATTACGAAAAAATGAGGACTTATGAAAGGAATTTGTCGATTAAAAATAAATGGCGCCTACTATCCTACAGATATTTTAGAATGTGCTCTTGAGTACAAAAAGGTTGAGAACCCCTGGTATAGAAAATTCGCACAAAATTTTTATAAACTTTAACACGCTAAACCTCGCATATTTATTGGAATTTTATAAATATTTTCAATTACAATTCACTTTTTCAAATAAAATTAGAACAAAGGGAAAACTACCTAAGGTCCATGCTACTATACGGAGAAACTACGTGTGGATTACCGGTAGTTAACGCCCAGGGATAAAAACAATCTGTTTAAACAACTGTTAGTTTACGCCAGATTGAAGCTGTTAAATTTAGGTATACTAAACGCGATGGCGTCGATCAACACTATTAAAAATTCGCTAAATGAATGCGTGTAAACTTTAGTTTAATAAAAACATATCAATTTTATTTTATTTTATTAATTAAAAAAATTCGCACAGAAATTGGAAAAACTAATTTAAGAATAGTTAATTTAAAAAAAATTGATGTTTTTAAAATAAGTTTTTAATTATAAAAAACAGTTTAATTAAAAATTTTTTTAAGTATCATTATAATTGGGTCTCTAAAATTAAACAGTGTAGATTTTAAATTTTTTATCAATGTATGATTCGTTTTTAAATTACGGCTCAACATGAAATCAGACGAAATTAAAAAAAAAAACAAAGATTTCGTTTTCAATATGAACTCGATTACAAAAGAATTAAATTAAAAATATCTAGATATTTTTTGAATTTCCAATCAAAGGTATTATCTTCCTTTATTCTTTTGATGAATCGTATAATTAAATTTTTAGCAACATATGCTTACAATCAACCCTCTTTTAATATTGCTAAATTATTTTTCAATTGATTGATGTCGTATATTTTAATTCACTTTATGCTTTCAATATTTGATAAATTGCGAATATTGTTATTTAATTAATATTTTAGTCTTGTAGTCTTAAGCTTATTAATAAAACGTTAATTATTCGAAAACGTAATTTATTCGAATATTTATAAATTGTCTAAAAACATTGTACAAAAAGAAATGTTTTGTAAAATTTATAACTGTGTTAGAGAAAAATTTGAAATTTATATAATGAACTGCTCGAAAACTTTATTGTTTTAGTAAAATTTTTAAAAATTGGCAACTTTTAAATTCTGCAAGTAAAATAAATAATAATTTAGAAATAAATTAAATTGAGAAAAATAAGAGAATTTTAATCGTACTCTGTATAATGCACATAAAAAAATTTATAGACATATAAAAAAATTGTTTAATAATATAAACCAATGTGATCATTAAAAAAAATAATAATAGATGTAGTTTGAGTTGAATTGCTGAGTGTAATTATAACATGTTGTTAAAAAGAATGAATTTTTGCAAAACTAAAGTCTGATTTGAGTCTATTAAATGCGAATTTATTAATCTCAGGCTTAAAAATGAATCTATTTTGACACGTGATTTGGTTGACATATCAAAAAAATTGCGTGATGTATTCAAATTCAGTTGCATTACAAACAACTAAAATGATACTTATATATGTGATAACAATATTGAAAGTTACAACGTCACTTCAAATAGTACAGACAAATGTTTCTCTAATTAATAACTCTTATTTACGTTATATATGTTTACATATGTCAAAAGTAACAACAATTTAAATGTTTAGGATAGAGTCCTGCATCGGGTCGGGTAACGCAACCAAACCCGAAATTGACATGACCCGTATTCGGGTCGGTTTTGGTTCGGAATCAATTTTAAAGTTTTCGGGTCAGGTCGAGTCGGATTAGGAATCGATTTTAAAAATTTCGATTTGGGCCAATTGAATCGATGTTTCCTGTTCTAAGTGCCTGAAATACATTACATTTTGGAAAACTTTTGTCAAATTTTTACAAAAAAAAAAAAATACCAAAACCTTGAACAACTCTTGAAAACCGATTTTT
>AGDA01093387.1:0-11859 GCA_000281935.1 Mengenilla moldrzyki | reverse complement strand
ACGAAGCGTTATCAGTCCATATCTTATACGTCCATGTATTTACTTCACTAATCTGTACTGTTGTTTGTTTTTATTTTGATTCCGATCTGTATGTTATATAGGCTGTGCAACTATTTGTCGTAAAATAGCGTAGCTGCGATTTTTGTTTATACGGAAGCGGGAAGCGACGGGCTTATTACGCCGCTTTGGCAAACAACAGTGATGGCTATACTTACGTAGCGACACAGTGACGATTAAAGTGGCGGATACAGGCGCAGCCGCAATGGCTGCGCTAGATGTGTACTGCCGCCTGTGTGCCGATCGGCTACCAGCAGAGCAAATGCAAAAGGTAACCGCGCAGGTAAGGCCCACACTTGCCGCTCAAATGCTTGAATTATTTGGTGTTGACGTAACCATACCGGATGCAATGCCGCGCAACGTATGTAACGCATGCATAGGCCGAATTCATGCCATTGCACGGTTCCGAAAACGGGTCGCACGTGCTCAACAGTCGCTTGTCGCTATATTGAACGGCTGTTCACCGCTAGCTACTGATAATCTTAAGCGCGAAAACGAGTTTGTTGCAGAGATGCACAATGGCGTTTGCCAAGATGATGAGCATCTCCTTAAAACCGATTGCGAAGATTTGGCTGCTGCTGCTGCATCGCTGTCCGATACAGAACTTGACGACTTCAAGCGCACTCTTCTGGATGACGATCCCGACATTGTTGTAGACACTAATTTAGACGTGGAAGCTGATGATGGTGACGACGATGACGATGAAGATGACTACGCCGATGAGGTGGATGCAGATGCACCTGTTACCGAAAACGGCACTGCAAATAATTTAGGTGTCGACTCTGATGACGCATCATCGCCCTCACGCCCACTGTCGCCAATACGCAGCCACAAAAAGCGAAAACGCGTAAACCTATTATACTTTGACTATTCATTGTCAGATTAACTTTCTCAGATGTTACGATTGCAATCTTATCCGTGAAATTTAATATAAGTTCATTAATAATATACTCATATTAGGTGTAAAAAATAACCTATAACAGAGGTGAACAACGTTTTTCAGCAACAGGCTTATCTGAAATTTGAATTTTTTTTTGTTATCAAAATCAAACTTCTTATAAGTATCTAAAATTGTATTCATATAATAAAAATTAGATTAAAGTAGTGCAAGATGTAAAAAAAAACAAAATTAATTTACATATAAAATAATAAAAAAATAATAAATAACTGATAAGTATACTTGAAAAAGTTAATGTGAAACTTGCTATTCTTTCATTGCCAAATTAATAGACTCACAGATTGAGTGTTTTATTATGAATTATGACTCTTTACAAGTTATACTTGTCTTCTCTACATGAATTTTATGGGAACAAGGATATAGAACCTGTAGTCGTCATTTTTTAATTTAAGTGGGAATTTAAATTAAGAAGAAAAAAGCCAATCCAAATTTAAAAATACGTCGGCATATTTGCGCTGTAACTTAGAAAATTTACAAAATTGTGCTTAACAAAAAAAGTTCAAAAAAATGAGAACTAACTCTGTGAACCACAAATGCTTTAAAAAAAGGTTAAAATGCTGTTTCATTTTTCTTTTTAGTGCTTAATAAATCATTTAAAACTGTTGTTAATTTCCTAGTTGATGGAATCATGAAAAACATTGTTATAAAAAGATTGAAAAGATTATTAACTTCGTCAAAATCGGTAATGACTATATGCATAACTTACGCTTAAAATCATGTTTTTTGGAGACTAAAATTACAAATTTAAAAAAAATATAAATTTCAATAATGAAAATTTATACTGTTGCTTTAAAAATGCTTTAAAAACAAATGTTTCACCATTATGAAATCTGTTTTATGCACTTTTCGATCGTGGAAAATTTGAAAAATAAATTTATTTAAGAAAATGAAGTTTTAAAAAATAAAAAAAGTTAAACAAAAACCATTATAATGTATGTTTGCAATTCCAACATGTGCCGTTTAATTTAAGCCCTTTGAGTTAGCGATAGCAGTTTATATATTATATGAGCCGTTTATACTTTAAGTCTACGTATAAAATACATTTATAATTTAATTGTTTTAAGTAGGAAAAAAGGTTAAATATCATAAAATCAAAAAAAGTGTTTTCTGAAAATTAATTTTAGAAAAAAAAAAAGATTAAAAAACCTGACTGTGAAATGGACATTTGTTGCTCGTTTAAAAAATTTTTGAATATGCTGTCGAGTTATTAAACTAGTGGTTTTCACTAGTTTTTGATTGTTGCGTTTTACGTCAAAGACTAACAAAAAATATTGTTGACATTAAACTTTTGGTATATGTGCCAATTAAATTTCTTTACAATTTTTTTATTTTATATTTCCTTCAGTATTTTAAATTTAAATTTTCGAACTTAACGTATAAAAAAAACAGCTAGTTAAATATAAAGCAACAAATGTAAATTTACATTATTTTTTTTAATTGCATAAAATATTAGTTTTACATTTTCTGTTTAGAAACGAAAAAAGTTGGATGTAAACGAACAACTGGATAATTTGCACGAATACAACGAAGTTCATGTGAATGAGCATGATCATAGTCTGAAAATTGCCATTAATGGAACTGGTATGTCTTGAACAAAATGTATTTTTTGTGTGTTCACATTTAATTAAAAAAAAATCTTTTGAAAAATCTTTGAAATGAAGGAATTTAAGAAATCGATTATTGATATACGGAGAAAAAAATGTCTTAAAAATTACAAAATAACAAAAAGTTTTTTTTTCTTATTTACGGAAAATTCTATTAAATTTGACTAAATACGATTAAATTATTATTATTTTGAATACATTTGTTTTAATCATTAGTAGATTTTTGCTGTCTTGATTTTTAAGAGAAGTTTTTCTTAGTGTAGTAATAAATGAGCTTACTATTATAAGTAAATAGTACGTAAAGTTTCGTATTAACACTGTTTTGATATAGATTGGAATAGTTATCCGTGGAAATGCAGCTTGTGTACAGATTTGTTTTCCAGTCTGCAATCACTTCAAGATCACTATAAAAATGACCACGGATCAAACGTAGACCAGGGCATTAAACTCATTTGTTATGACTGTCCGAAAGCCTATTTGAAATTCTATGGTTTTCAGTGTCATGCGGTCACACATCGACAGTATTTGAAATTTGGATGCGATATCTGTGGTAAATTTTTTGACGGTCGTCGGCCTCTTCTTCAACATCGTGACGACGTCCATAAAGATATTCTTAAATTCCAGTGTGTTGAGTGTGGTAAATGGTTCAATACAAAGACTTATCTGCAAACGCACCAAAATGTCCATTTACCAGAGGACAAAAAGTCCAAGTTTCAGTGCGAACAATGTGATAAAGTGTTTTGGACAAAGAATGGATTAACAGCTCACGTGCAAACACATAATGGAGTCAGGGAGTTTGTTTGTGAACATTGTGGTAAAGACTTTCTGCGTAAAGCAGGTCTTGAGGAGCATCTACAGACGCACTCGGATGAAAGACCTTTTAAGTGTGTTGTTTGCGGTCGCACGTAAGTCGTTTACACTTATTTGTGATAATGACTGTAGTCATACATGGATTTGAAAAATGGATTGCTCGTACATTGAGAGAATCGCTTAATAAGTATTTCTAAAAAAATAAAGCTTTTTAAGCGTAAATTATCATGCATATGTCTATAACGTCGAATACCATTTATGTCCAATGTACTCACATTGATTTTTGCGTAAATATTTTGTAAAATAGATGAGAAATACTAAATTTAATTATTCTTACATTTTAAAAATAGTGCATAATTTTAAGACTTTTAATCGTAATATTACACAGAAATTATAGTTTTCAATTGTAGCATAATCAATATTTGTATATAATACAACTGTACGTAAGAAACATATTTTTATAAAGATTAAAAATGAAATTTTTTTAAATTTTTATTAAAAATTATGTACCCAATAATTCTCGCGCACAAATTTTCTGTGTTCAGATCATACATTTGTTTTGCATTTGATACGGAACGTTCTTGTTTTGAGATTCCTCTTTAAATGCAAAATGCACATCGAGTTTTTTTATGTGTTTCTGTAATATGATATCCGTTCTCTCGTACAGTTTATATTAGCTAACTGTTCACCAAAGAAAACTAAAAAGGTTTGTGCGTATATTCATTGCTATTTAAATGTGATAATGTGAGGAAAATAATATAAGCTTCAAGTGCACTTATATCCACCATGTTAAAAAACACTACCATCGACAATCCCCTATGTGCCAAAATAAGAAGAAACAATGTTATTTTCATGTTACGTGTCTGTTGAAAATAGTCATTCCGATTGTTATAACACCTGTTAATTTTCTATTTGCTACAACAAATTAATAACAATGTTAGAGAAGCAGGTTCGATAACAGGTTTAATAATAAAATATTAATGAGTTTCGAAATTGTCGTGAAAAAAATATGACATATTATAAGAACGTTTGGCAAATAAATAGTAATGGGAAATGAGAAGGAAATTGAAACCTTTCGGTTTTAGCTTTTCTTTCACGACAATCTCGAAAAATCACGATTTCAGCTTTCTTTTACGACAATTCTAATACTCATTAGTATTCCGTTACTAACCTGTTACTGGCCCTGTTTCTCTAACATTGTTATTAATTTGTTGCAGTAAATAGGAAATTAATAGTTCTTATAACAACTGTTATAACAGTTGGAACAATTATTTTTAACAGACAAGTAACATAAAAATAACATTGTTTCTTCTTATTTTGGTACACAGGGTCTTCTTGTCATTTATTATGAACTGAACCTGCGAGTCATCTAGTTCTTAGTGTCAAGATCAGATTTTATTTTATTGTAGTATAAAATTATTTTAAGCTTTTTTCTGATGTAAAAGTGTCCACTTCTGATTGATTATGTGAATTCCCGTCAGGGGCTGTGAACGTATTAAATTCAAATATTAATTTTTTTCTCAAAAAATGTATTAAAATCTACGTATTGGGAATTTTCATAATAGATCTCTCAGTGTACTGTGACCATAATGAATAAAATACGACTTTAATGATAAACTGAAGTTAGTAACGTCAATTTGCGCTGCCATTTTTATCTGATATTTTTAAAAGCACGTCGCTTGAAAAACTTGGTGTAATTTTTTAACCAAGTTTGGTTTTGCATTGTAAATTGAACTATATTTTAAAACTAAAGCTACCTTGATTAAAATACGATTTTTAAGAAATTTTTCGTTAATTAATGTGGACAATTTTTGTGAAGAAAAACGTTATTTTAATACAAATTACTATGAAATTTTGTAACGATTTATATAATCATCAGAAAACGATTTTAAAAATGAAAACTAGAATGATTTTATTTTAAGATGATTTACAAAATATCGAAAGAGATTTTATTTTTTCCAAGATTTCAGAAAATGTGTGTTATAAGAAAATTATCAAATAATTGTCGTAAAAATAATCGTTTTGGTTGTTTTACAAATAAAAACAAAAAATAAGCCAGCTTTAAGTCAAGCATCAAATTATTAAAAAAATCATTTTTTTTCTCTAACCTTTTTTTTTTCTCAGAAAGCAAAAATTAATTTTTTTAAATTCATAATACTTATTAGTGTCCTGTATTTGCGAGGTAGTTTTAAGTTGCTGTATATTTAAATAAAGCGAAAATTGTACTTAGGGGTGGAAAAATAGAAAAAGTATATTGATATTTAATTAAAAAACTTATATATTTGCAGTTTCAAAAGCAATGTTATTCTCAAGTTACACTTTCAAATTCATACCGGTTTTAAGAAGCATGAATGCAATGTTTGCGGTCGAAAATATCGAAAGAAATGTTCACTTCATCAACATTACCGTATTCATACCGGTGAACTACCATTTACTTGTGAATTCTGCGGCAAAAGTTTTCGCTTTAAAGGTGTTTACCAGGTTTGTACAATTTCAATTTTTTTCAAATATCGACCCAAAGTTACCGGGTTGTCAAGTATGCAATTCATAGAACAAAAAACATTTTTTTTAACAAATTACAAATAAAACAAAATGTGTATGCATTTTATCTATAAATCTCTGCCATTTAAGCAATAAATTATTCAAACTAAATAACTAACTGCTTAAAAATTTTTACTAAAATAATTGACTCTTCGAATGCTATCAGTATAAATTTGAATATTCACAAGTATAATCTCTAATGTATTTTAGTAAATTCTGCACTCATTAGTATATAATTTCGTTTATATTTATAAAAAAGGAGTTATTTATTGTTTTTGTTTTTTAGACCCACCGATACACACATACGGGTGAACGCCCGTATTCATGTGCGGAATGTCAACATTTCTTCACAAATTGGCCGAACTATAATAAGCATATGAAACGAAAACATGGTATTGATAAAAGTAATCGTGTCAAGGAAGCATTGATAGGCGGCGTTTCAACCACTGTCAATACTATACCAGTCGGCACAATTACAGAAAGCAATAATTTGTCAACTGCAACAACTGTTTTAGCGGTCCAACCTAATGTACAGGATGCTCCCGTTCCTACAAATGAAACTGATGGTAATATGCTTACTGTCTGCACTGATGCGTCCGTGGTGCCGACACATACTTATATGACTATGAATGAGATGTCGCCAGCAGCTGTGGCTGCTGTTGTTGCCAGTTCTGCGGCCGATTTTTTAGTTCAACAGCAGCAACATCAACAACAGCAACATCACGCCGAGTTGCTTAAGTTGCATCATGTGCATAACAACAGACTGAGCCTTGCTGGACTCTCAGTTACGATGCCCAACACTGGTAATGTTTCCGTCAATAACTTAGGTTCTGGTCCCACATTATCCAATGATGCTGAAACATTTTTTCGCGTTTGGAATTGATTTTATTTCCATTTATAATATATTTTAATTTATGTTTGTATTTTTGTACATTTTTAGCTAAAATTCTTTTACTCTTTTTTTGAAAAAACAAAATATTGAAAAGTAAATTATGGTTAGTACAAATTTTACGGTTTTTGAAAATTATTTTACTCCTATGAAACTTGGTTCGGAATATATATGCACATGTATATAACAGGAATGGCTGATACGTCGAATGCAAAGATTTTGAAAGTTGACTGCAAAGCTAAAATTAAACGATTTGCTTTTAATTAAATTTTTTCTTTATAACTATATTATAACTATAATAGGGCTTAAAAACCTTACAACACTTTTTAATAATATGCTAACAAATAAAAACGACTTTTTTTAAATTGATAGCAGTTCAGAACATGTTCATAGTCACCGATGAAATACATTTTGCAGAATAAATCGTCCCTAATGAATACAAGGTTGACAAAACCTAATATATAGAAACATAGTTTTAAAATCGAAACTTTTAATGTCCTTACAACACCGTATTGCGTATCAGTGTGACACTGCTCCTATTATTACGTGTCAACATGGCAGATGTGTCAGTAATTTTTTCGTTTTGGTAAAATATCTTGGCTTTTCTCGGCACAAAAATGGAAGACCACAACTAATTGTCGAAGGGATTATTTTTTGATACTAGAAAAACGGAAAAATCGAACTATCTGCTAAGACAGTTTGAACCATTTTTCCTCATACGCATTTATTTTTTGGTATATAATTTTTCATGTACATTTTTTGGTGTGTTTTGTAAAATCTAATGAAGCGCCCTTTCAATAGATTTTTATAATTTTTGGTACTTTTTCTAGAAAGGTTTGGGTGATTACTTTAATAGTAAAGCAAATTCTCTAAGCATTTCGGAGAAAAAAATTATGTTTAAAAACTTTGTTCTCCCACTCTTTCTAAAAAGTGACCTCAAGAGTTTCAAATTTTTTTGGGTTTTGCGATTAGTGTTTATTATGCATCAAAGAAATATAAATGTTGTTTCTGGAACAAGACTTTGTTTCTCAAATGCTATAATAATAAATTTAAACTTTTATCCATTATGTACAGATGAAATTTTTTAGGACTAATTTTCTCATTATAATTTAGTATTTCTTACTAAATTGAAAGTGTAATATTGAAAAGAATTCAACATATAGTTTATATACAAATCTCGTTATAGAGCATACGAGTAAAAAGTATTAGAAAAATAAAAAAATAAATGAGTTCTCGTTGAATACTTTTTTGAAGCTATGTATTAATTCTTCTCGTTTATATTTTATTTACATCAAGAAAGGTACAAAATGTTTACATTTTATTTGATGTAAATGAAACATTCAAATGTTTTTTGTGAACATTTTCTTTAAGAAAATGTTCAGCGCTTACAGTAGGAAAGTGTTTAATAACATTTATGATGCACGAATATGTCACTTAGGTTATGACACATAACACTGTTGAAAAATGTAACAGAAACATTTGAGTAAAAATGTTTTACAACTAATATTTGAACACAATATTGAAATTTCAGCTAAAGTAATTTCTTTATTTTAGTAATTTGTACAATAAATTGTTACAGAATATATTTAACAATGAAAAAATAATAATAAATTTATTTTAAATTTTTCACATAACGGTTAATTTTGATTTGCAGCATCAAATTTTTTGTGCTATTATTTTCGGCTTTTTTTTGAATTTCTCGGCGGCCTTTCTTTATTAGTTCGACGCTTTCGTGCAGAAGACCTAGTAATTTTATAACTTTTCTTGCGTATTAATGTCATCTTTTTACCGCACTTGGTGCATAGCTGCAAATTGTGTTCATTTATTCCATTAAAATCCATTTAAACTTTTTTATTTAACTTATCGAAATTTTCAAAAAATTTTAATATTAAACGAATTCATTATAAATATCTATGGTTTTTTTCCCATTGAAACACGATTTTTTATTATATTTTTTTATCTTGTCAGTATTAAATACTCATTTCTGTTGTTTTTACTCTACACATTTGAATTAGAAAAACGCGTAAGATTTAATATTAAATATTAACACAATATTAGTAGGCCACGTAACTTTCTTTCTTAAGCAAATAACCAAAACGGAAATTTGCAAATATTGCTTAACTTATCGAAGTCAATATAGGCGAAATCATTTAAATGAATCATTTGTAATAAATTGGTGTTCACTCCCTAAAAATTAGCAACATTCAAGCCTCTTTTCGATATTAAGAAGAGTCATTACTAGTCACTGATATTAAAAATGTTTAATAGTTTCGTTTTAGTCTTTGTGTTTTATATTATATTAATAAAACAAGTGCAAAGTATTGTAAACTTAGGATCTTGGTTAGATAATTGTGATTCTGAGACTATCAAGAATTGTCTCAATAAATTAAACGAAAATGTGGAATCCCTGTATTTAAGTCGACATTTATCAACTGTTGATAATTCTGTAATAACGGCCAATTTCAGCTTAGTACGATTCGATAACCCTGATAGCGATCACTGGTTCACTGTTGAAAAGAACTCAGGCATTTGTCGTATCCAATTCACATTGATCAATTTCGATCATGATTCCGACTTTATTTTATACTGCAACCATACTTCTGGCAAAAAGCAGAAATTAGTGCCCACACGAAATAAATCATATGGTAAGACTGTTTAGTTTTTTCGTAGGCTAAAACAATGTCTGGGAACTAAATTGCCCACAAGGCAGTTTTAAAATGTCTGCATTCAATCATTCTGTTTTTAATATTGTACTCCTTTTCAGTATGTTATGTGATGTGTTCATATTTCAGAAACAAACTAAAATTTTATAGATTTCATACATGTTGTAGCTTATGCTTCAAACATAAAAAATGCTAGAATCTATTTATGTTACGACATATGTATTAAACATAACTTCGGTGTAAATTTGTTAAAGGAGTGAAAAAGGTTGAAAATTTTATAACAGCATATTCAGTATATTAAAATCTAGAAGTATTTAGCACTAATTATGTTTATAAATAGAAAATAAGAATTTTTTTTTCGAGATGAACGAGACTTTTAATTCACTATTTATAAATATGTTGCTTGATAAGGAATTAATTATTTAGCATTGGGTAAAATCCAGAAATTCCCATTTGGATTAAAAAACGAATTTTTTTTCGTTAAAATTTATAAGAATATAATCATTTCCAACATATTTTATATTTTTTCAAATCAAATTAGAATTTCCGAATGCACGTATTATGGTTTTCAGAACCGTATTTTTTGAAAGCATACTTCTATGCACAAAATATCTGTGGATTACTTTATATTTAAGAAATACTCTTCAGGGAAGAGTTCAACCATGCCCAGCAAATTTTTCTTAAATTTAAAAAAACTGCCGACTCCCAGTAGAAATAATAGTAAAAAGTTAATTTTTACTTTTACTCCTATTCAGGCAAGATTTCAATTAATGCAAATTGATATAATTGTTTCACAATCTTGGAAAAAACTGATTCAAGAAAAATCTGAATATTAACCCTTTGAGTCCCAAGCAGCGCCATCGCGCTGCTCTGTTTTCATGTCGAGAAAACCCAGACGTTTCGCGCGTTATGTACAACGAACGAAGCGTTAGCAAGCAAAGCAAACGTGAAAACAAGCGCTGTCGCGTTGGCTGGGTCTTTTCGTTAAAAAAAAGATTAGCTCTAATCACTTTTTTAATATTGTGGAATCACTGTAATACCAAACTATTGAAAATGAATTGCTCAAAACAAGAAAAATAATTGTTCTAGAAGTGCGATTTTTCACTAGATATGACAAGTATTTTTTCTTCTTAAATTTACCATAGCTTTGGTCTTAAACTTTACTTTTTAAAATTAGAAAAAAAAATTAGTAGAAATAGTAAAAAAATTCTAAAAACAAGACAAAAAGTATCTAATTTAAGAAAAATGCTCCCTTGTTTTTAGAAAATTATTTTTAATCTAAAAAAACTTCTAAATTTAAGAATAATTTTTTTCCAAATTTAAGGAAGAAAATTTCATATATTAAGTACTGAGATCCTAAATTTTAGGTAAAACATATTTGTCACCCTTTAAGTATTATTTTCTCTTTTGTGGGTACCCTGAGAATACATCAATGCTGTTATTCTCACACTAATATCACATAAAATGTCACTATTATATCATAATAGAAAACAATATTCGTTCCGTGAGCGTTTAAAACTTCCTTACTGAGCTCACTGTAAAGATCAATAGCTGACAAGGTAAAGCATACATGTCTTAATAAATATAAGACTAAAATGAGCTATGCATTCTAGAATTTTTCGAGCACACTTAATATTAGTAAAAAAATAATATAGCATAAAAATTAAAACTGCTTTATTTAAATTATAAATGTAATAATCATTATTTGATAGTTTGGATTCATTTCGATGACAACATCAAAAATAAGATTCGTGTGCTAATCATGTATCGTAAACAAGTGGAATTCGGAGGTCTTATCATACATCAAGATCCGGAATGCAAACATCCGCAGAGTTAATAATGGATCACCGGTTGGCGTGAGAAGTCTAAAAAGATTAATAATTAAAATCATTATATCATAAAAGAAATAATTATGTGTAAAGAAATATTAAATTAAATTATTTATACAATATTTACACTTGTAGTATTTTGTAATGTCAATTGAACAAATTAGCTTGCTTATTAGGTAAAGAATATTTCGGATATATTATTAGTTTTACGGCTCAAATTTTGTTAAATGAATCGATTATTTTATAAGATAACTGTTTTATCCTAATTCTTGATCGTACAGAAATTTATTAAGAAACAATTGTATTTATATATGCTATTCAAATCATCATACGCTTTTAAGGTATACTAATACACGAACGACATCTTAATGACAATTAAGTAGACTGAAATTATATGTTAATACAGTTGCATTGAGCAATTCGATCCTGTGTAAAACTCGTGTACTATAGAGTTGATGTATTGGTAAAATTTACATTACACCAGGCCACTTTTCAGCATAAGAAAACG
>AGDA01093317.1:0-17391 GCA_000281935.1 Mengenilla moldrzyki | reverse complement strand
CGGTCCTTAATGTGTTAATAATCTATCATTGTGTTCAAGTTAAACCTAACTCTGCAACAGAAGTCAGGATAGAGTTGATACAGTTTGGTTTCAGTGGAGGTCCTATTAGTTAAAAATAAGAATTGCTTTCTTTGGATTAATAAACTTTATTTTAAAATTGTTTATTGAATCTTAATAAAGTGTAAATAATTATTTTTAAAAAAGGAGAAACATCTGAGCCCTTGTTTTTAGATCTCTTCTTTCTTATGTGTATATTCTTCGATAAAAGAGCTATATTTATTTTATGTATTTTATCTTTAGAAGAAAAGTAGTAGCTGCTTAAATTCTAGCACTACAATGTATAACTGATAATACTAAGAACTAGAAGACCTGTAGCTAAGTTGCTGAAAATGAAATTGTGTAAAAGGTGCACAAAGACTATTTAGGTAACTTTTTTAGAATCCTAGAAAATGACTAACCTAGGATAAAAAAACCTCAAGCGAGTTATTATCAAGAAAACGCCATTGGGCTCTTGCTTGATTTTATTAAAGTAACGGTTTTCTAATACAAAATAAGCTATTTGCCTGCAGTAATAGAATATTAATCCTGCTTGGAAAATACCGTATGAAATGAAAAAAAAAAGAATTCAAAGAAAAAATCATCATACTGGGTTAACTGATTGGTGTCATTCCGTGCAACCACTTGGTTTATAAGACGATATAAGATGATTAACAAGAGATATTAAATTTCGATTGTATTAAAAATCGTCAAATAAACGTTTTCAACGAATTGGATTCTTATAATCATTCATATTTCTATTCTAATTGCGGTTGTTCTTGTTTTAGTTTTATTTTTGCAATGCGTGGTATGGCAATTATTGTCATAAAAACATCGTATAGATGATCGCATAAATGATCCTGTAGCGCAGAAGTGGATAAATACTTTTAAGCACAGACTGAAATGGAGTTTACAAACTCCATTCGTTCGTGCTAAAAAAATTTACAGCGTATGCTGTGTACACATAAGTATTTTAGATAGAATTTTTTCACTTCCATTTGTCACGCAAAAAACTACATTAAAATTTATAAAGTAAGTTTTATGACGACTTTTATTGTTGTTATTATTATAATAATAATATCTATATAGATTCGAATTTTCAAAAGATCACCAATCTCTAATCAGGTAATTCTAGGCGATCTCCTGACGAAGGAAATACAGTCAAATTGTTGCTTGGTCTTGTTAAATACATGAAATTATCAAACTAAGCCTAATCACATGATGGAAAGTACAATAAGCTTAGCAAGCATAGTTTATTATTTGATTTTTTTTAATTTCAATTGGTTAAATCTTTTACATAATTTCTATAACAACAATGGCGAAACAAAAATAAAAAAATTTCGAATTGAAAATTTTAAATTCAAAATTCTATTTAATTGAAAATAACGTTAAAATAACGTTATTTTTAAAATTATTTTTTGTTTTAGTTTCTGTTTTTGTTAATAGCGAAAAAAATACCGTTTCCGTTTTTGTTTCTGTTAAATTAATTCTCTTCATTATAACGTCAAATTTCGTTTCCGTTAATAACGTTATTCGATCCCTTGTTTTTTGTCCACACCTGCTTTAGCGGGACATGCCTTTACAAAGTTACATACTTTTTTTGACAACAATTATCCTATCAATTGTTGAAAAAACATTTTAAATACAAGTTTAAAATAAAAGTCGCTGTACGAGGTATAACAAAAAAACAACGTTAATAAAAATATTATTTTTTTTTAAATTGCTTTACGGTTTATTAAATAATATCAAAACAACATTTTGCTATATAAATGTGATATATGCTATATATTTTACATTTATGTGATGAAATGGATCGTGCTGATAGTTACTAAACTTAGTTTAGGTGTACTAGGTGTATTTCTCAAATACAATCCGTTTTCTTCTAGATCCTCGTCGTTTGCGCGCAAATCACAACAAACACGTATGTTTTACACCGGCATTCATCGAGAAAAACTGTGTTAGATCTCAGCTAAGTAGCTGGTCTGTATGGTTCTGTTCTGTACTTTCACATTAGCTACTCAAATTTACTCAACTTCTATGTTTTTGTACAAGGCCGAGTATATTTATCAAAATACCATATTGAGCTAACTTTTCGCGGAGAGCTATTTTCGAAAATCAAAAAAACGCTTATTGATTAAGACTAACAACAATAAAATCTGTCTGATACAGAAACTGTTTTCCTCCATGACAATGGAAAGCCTTAAACTGCAAATCAGATCGACAAATGGTTGCATGTTTTAGCTGGGAAATTTTAGACCGTTAATCCTATAGCTCCGATCTTTTACTAACCGATTATCATCTAGTCTTCCACTTCAAGCAACCCCTCTGTAAAAATCATTATAACGACGACGGCGACGTGAAAATGGGAGTGAATTTTCGGTATTAGAGCAAGTAGTAAGTTTTTATGAGAGGAGTATTATGAAATTGGTCGAGAGATGTGATAAGTATTTGAACCACCCTGGTAACTATGTTTAAAAATAGAGTAAAGTTCATAGTTTCTAAAAACTTATTTACTTTTTTGAAATAAGTTTTCGTATGTACTTATGTTCAAACGAACCTTACTCAAAAAACGCCTCGTAAATATAATACTTAACATGGACTTTGTATAAGCTATCATGAAGACGAATTAGGTTTAATAAAAAAATTCAGTCGATAACTGGTAAAGTGATAATCGATTATTTTATTATTTTATTTTTTGAACAAAATAAATTACAATGATCAAATGATAAGTCTAATAGTACACTTACGTAGGATATTAGGTGCACATATAACAAATATAATACTATTTTAGACAACAAGTATAAAAAAACTAGATTAAAAGAAGTACAAACAGTAATGCATAAAGCTGCTTACTACACGATAATGTTGCAACATTATCCTGTTTTTTATATTCAAGAAAAGACATTAAACACTTTAAAAGAATACCATTAACAAGATATATGACTTAATATTGTAAACTTAATATTCCTTTAGCATATTTAGTTTTGTTTCTAGTAGTCAGAAGTACAATTTACATTGAAACTATTTTACAAATTAAAAATTATCTGTGAAAATTTACATTACCAGCAATACTTTTTGCCAGCTGTAAGCAGATTTGGAAAGTGAACATTTTTTACATGAAATCATGTCGAGTATTTTATATTGTTAAAAAAGTGCCATTTTCATCTTGCTATATGTAAAATTCTATACAAAAACTGCCTTATTATTATTAAAATGTGAACAGAAATGAAAATAAAGGAAAAGTAATAGGAAGAAAATTCATCAATTTATATAACTGTCACAAATATTTTGCTTTTCTCATGAGCAAACAAAAAATATTTCCGCTTTTTGATTTTTTTTCCTTTCTTAAATTTTCAAAAGAAAAACTTTGCAATACATTTTTTTTTTCCTGGGGATTTTCGTCCTATTTTCTATGCTCGACCTCCCCCCCCTCCACTGTTCGTTGCCCTCACTTAACAACTCTTTATTCTCAATTACAAATGAGTCGAATCATTTAGAGTCGTTTGATCGTTTTTCCAATCATTGCGAATCACAGGAATGTCATAAGCTCGATTTTTCACCATTCCGTTGTTCTCTAAAGATCCATTAATCTCACTGTCGTACCGACCGTTCTTCAACCAGTACTGAATCTGATCTAGGGATTTACCTTTTGTTTCCGGTACGTAGAAAATTACGAATAATATATTAATAAGACAACAGATGGTAAATATCCAAAATGGCACATAAGCTCCTACATAATCTGAGATGATTTGATAAATTTTTGCAGTAAAAAATGCCATCAGAGCTAAATAGACATCCATTAATCCAAGAGCCTTGGCTTTAATATTGGTCGGGAATAGTTCGCCCGGCATCATGTACGGTATAATGCCGAGACCTATACTGTAGGCAACAATAAATACTAGCATATTGAGCAATGGAAGCCAGTTTAAACTTGGATCATCCAACTGCCAAAATAAATAAGCACCTTGTATGGTTAACGGTATGGCACAGCCGACTAGAGATATTAATAGGAGAGGCTTTCGGCCACATTTATCAACGAATATTGATGAGCTAATGCTAGTGATAAGTTGCAGTAGGGCAAAAAACATCGATGACACTTCAGGTGTGAAAAAGTTTGATTTGTTTTGATGAAATATGATTTCAACGTAGAAGAGGAATGCTGAAATACCGCTTAGTTGTTGTGCTCCTTTTAAACCCAGTAATATAAGTAGGGCATTTCTGTTACTAGGTATTAAGAAAATCTCCTGGAAAGTACCAGGATTGGACATCTGTTCCCGGACAGATTTTTTCATAGCTTGAAACTCGTCGTTGACGTCTCGTCTACCTCTTAATCGTTGCAAAGACTTTTTAGCATCTTCTTCTTTACCAATCATCAGCTGGTAATATGGAGATTCCGGCATCGGTGTAAACGTAACTAGTAATAGAACTGGGAAAAGTAACGATATCCACGCGGTCATGTGAAAACTACAGTATGGTGCAAACGCGTATATTATAAAAATACCAACATCGGCCATTGTGCACACCATACTACCCAGCATTCCACGCACCGAATCTTCGGCTATTTCCCCAATGAACATGGGTGCTATTGTGAATGAAACACCGTCTCCAATTCCTAGGAGTGCAATAAAAGTTTTTGAAAAAAAGTTCTGAAAAGTTTCAAACTTAGAAATTAGCATTTTAAAAGTTAAAATGTCACTAATTTGTATCAAAGCTATTAAGTGTGGAAACATATTGAATATTTAAAGAAAAATTTACGACAAAAGTTTATTTTAATTCTAAAACTGTTCAACTGCTAAAAAATTAATTTCTAAAAACAATGAAATTCTATATTTTCTTATGCGCAAAATTTACCACAAATAAAACGGGCTATTAACAACATTAATACGTTGTTGGCTAAACCGATCATTATCCAAGATATTACATAAGGAACAGCCGCAAGTAAAATAGTCGCTTTACGTCCTAGTCGATCAGCAAACAGCGCCGACAGTGGAGCTCCTATTAAATCGCCTAATAGACTTATCGATGCAATCCAAGAAGCTTGATCATTATTTACTAAAATTGATGTTTGGTTTGAAAGCAATTTTGGCAGTGATGGTGAAGGCCAGCCAAAATGCATCCCAGATATTAACATGCATAATGTTGCTGAGAATTAAAATATTATATGTTTGAACTTAATAACTAAGTTAGGAACCACATAAAAATGAAATTATCAGTTTTCAATATTAACTGGTTGGAGTAATTGATTTGAAAATTAGTAAGTTAAGTTTATGTAATTTAAAAGTCTCCTTTGTGCTACAACACGTTCGTAAGCATGTTAATGTAAGGTGACCAACTATTTTTTGTTCAAAAAAAGTACACTTAATTAAACAGAAATGGAGTTCACATAAAACTTTGCCGTATATACTACGCATGTGTCAAAACTGTTAGAAAAAAGGTCTGTAGTATCTTTCTATCTCTTAAGGTACATAATACGGTATTTCAATTGTGACCATGGACCTAATATACATACACTGCTCATCACAGTACAAACGTTATCACCAAAATGAAGTTGCTTCTGACAGAGCGCACATGTATAATAGTTTGTTTTCTCTTTTCCACTTATTTAACAAAATTTTAAGAGCATGCGCTTTTTGTCAGAAACGACTTTCATCTTGTTTGTACTGTGATGTTAGGTTCATGATTGTGCCGGAAGCGACAGCCATATATGCAAGCGAAATTCAAATCATAGTCAAACTCATTTGTGTTATTTGCTCTGTCTTCTGGCGTGCCGGAAGCGACAAGCAACTTACACGTGTGAAATTCAAATCACTGTCAAAATAGTTTTAAATATTTAATTAATAAAATTTAAATAAAATAATTTAAAAAATATTTTAGAAATACAAATGAGTATAAATTTATACAAATGAGTACTTTCAGAGTACAGGGTTTGAAAAGAGTACGATTTGCAAAAAAAGAGTTCAAAATTCAGTAAATGAGTACAGTTGGTAACCTAAGTTAATGTTACATAAAAGTTTTGTAATAATGTTCTGAAACATAACTTACATGTTACAATAATGTTAAAAGCATGTTAATTTTAAAAGGTTTTTACAATTTGTTTTTAAAATTTTTTATTCTTGTTTTTTTAAAAAGTGTTTGCTTCATTGCCATCATGTTTTATAACATTGTTTCAAAACTTTTTAAGCGTTGTTTGTTAACATGTTTTTGGATTATACTTATGTTGTACCATTTTTGTTGTGCTATATGGATTTTTAAAAAATTTTTTATGTAAGACATTTTTGATGATGTTATTTTGTAACATGCTTGTAAATATCTTTTCAACATTGCTTTAAAACATATTTCTCTTTTTATTTTTATGATATATGAACACACTTTTGCAACATGTTTCTAAGATATTCGTAATGTTGTTTTACAGAATTTCGGTTACTCTTTTCGTAATAAGGCATTATTTTTTACAACATTTTAATTGTTGTTTTGTAAAAAATTTAAAAACATTTTTAAACATTTTTTTAAATTTCTAGTTACGTTTATTTCAGTTTTTGATATTGACTAAATTCATTGTTTGTCTTAAATAAACATTTTATATTTAAATATAATCTTAATACATTCACATCCAGGATTTCTTAGTCTATTCCCGAATACGGGAAGAAACAAAAATCCAAAGCTGAATATCGCAAATTTCTAAAGATAAGTTCATCACTGAATAAAAAAACAGTTGTAAAAGTTTCGTAAATTTACAAAACATTAAGAATAACATACGCAATAATATATTTGTAATATAATTTCAACATGAAAATAATATTTTATAAACATGTCTTGGTTCATAGAATCATAGCTCAATTAGACTTTTTTGCCTATACCTAACAGAAGATCATAAAACTTTTAAGTATGTTTGACTAATTTAATTTTCACTATGCATGTATGTATGTGTAGAGTATGGGTGGACAAAATCTGGTTCGTGTACGCACTAAACTTTTCCACCCGGGAGAGATTTTGAAAATTTCTTTTTACCCCGCTCTAAAAAGTATTTACTTACTCCTAGCGGGCAAAAAAAATTAACTATACATTATGTTATTAATTTCATCTCATCGATTTAAAAAAAAGGGTTATTGAATCTATTACATATTTCATTGTTTACGTGAATTAGTTCAGTAGCAAAGCTATTAAATCACAAACACAATGTAATTTAATTTAAACTATTTTTCTTACTTCCATTTTCTCACCAATTTTCATTAAGTCAGTAACGATTTTCATTAAATTTACTTTCTTTCAGTATAAATATTAAAAGCGCTAATCTTTGTTCATTCTAAAGCTTTTTTATATACAACATATAAATTTTTTTTAAAGGATGCATGTAAAATATGTGTTTTCCAAACACCGCTAGATTACATCACTCATTTTTAAGTAATAAAACATTTTTTGGTTCAAAAACGAAATCGGCGATAAAGAAATAAATAAACATCTGTAAAAAAATAAATAATAGCAGAAACTTCATAAATTTAAAATTGTAAAAAAAGTTTGGTAATAATAACAAAATTTATTATATAGGGAAAATAACTTTTTAAAAAAATACAGCGTAATTTAAAATGTAATATATATAAGAACAAAAGAGCACTTAAATTTCTCGTAAAATATAAAAGGAATAAAATCTGAATGCAAATTCTACATTTTTTGAATACACAGTGTGAAAGTCTTTTCTTTTGATACTTGCATCCTTTTTTACTACCTTACCAATTTGCTTTTATTATAGCAATACAAAAGCTACTCTATATCTCATTAATTCGTTTAAGTGGCTTGTTTTTTATACTTTTGTATACGTTTTTTGAACAATAAATTAGGATAGCACAAAGTTTCTAACTAAAAAAACAATATATGTTAAAAATTTACTGAAATTAATAGCGTTTTATTGATTTTTTAAACAACAGCTTGTATTATTATTAGGTGCGATGAAGTTCCTTCATAAGCCGGATTTCGTGCTTTTAATTTTCTTTTAATTCTTTAATCAATTATTTATTTTAACGAGGAGTAATTGTTTTAAACTTGTAACCTAGTTTTAGACGACTATTTTGTAGTAGTCGTATTTTGTATCAGTTTAGAATACAATTGTAATTTTATTTGTATGAAACTTTTTATGTGTAAGAAGTTATAAAAGAAGAAAAAAAATAAACGTCACGTATGGTAATTAATTTATTCACACTTGTTCTAAAGAGGAAAAAACCACTGTATTAGGTTAAAATTTTATGTACTTCAATATAAGTATTTTTTTACGTCATTGATTACAGAATTTTCAAGAAATGTATATTTCGTAACAAAAGAAATTAACGTGTGTCTATGTATGCCGTTTAATAGAAATCGAAATAAGCTACGATTTTCTAATATAAAGAAATATCATTTACATTAGATTATGGAAAATAAATTCATTATTTTTTTCTGCAGATGTCTGTAGTTAACGATATTTCATAAAGTATCCCCATCAAGCATTTCAAATTTAAAAAGTTTCCTTTTTTGCTTCATTTATAGCGTTATTTTTCATGTATTGAACATTTTATTAACTCGATGTAAATGAAAATGTTCAGTTTAGAACTGATTGCTTCCAGAAAAACCAACATTAATTTCTTAAGATTAAAATTGTTCTGTGAATATTCTGGTGAAATGAAAAAAATATTAGGTTGGTAACTTTTTTTATTACTTCATAAAATGTTTACAATATGATTAATTTATCTGTTGTAAACAATAACTAATTCTTTAAAAAGAAAGGTTTTGGATCGAATTAGTTCAATGATGTAAACGTAGTTAATGTTAAAAATGGAAGTCATTAAAGAAAAAACTCTTGGTACATTTTACATTTTTTTTTTTGTATAAAAGCAAAAATGTGAGCCAGGTGGCTGAATTTGTGGTGTTCATGGTGTCGATATTGTAATCCTTAATTACGTGCAATTTTCTTCCATCGATTCGATTCAGACATTTTTGAAGTTAAAGATACAGATCGCACAGACAAGTTCGTTGTCGAAATTGTCAACCAATTTACAGAAATCATTAAAGTTAACTCCCTTGTTAGTAATTGTAGCATCGCTCAAAAGCTAACATTAGTCATAAAAAACTTTTAAAAGATGTTCACAAAATAGGATTTAAAAGGAAGCTCGATGTTTGACTACCACACAAATTAACACCAAGAAAAATGTTGAAAAAATTTCCATTTGCAAAATCTTGGCCATCCAAATGAAATCGGCTTGGTTCTTAAATGGATGATGATGGAGTGGGGATGAGAAATAGGCCATATAGGACAATATTGTGAGCAATCAATCGTAGTCAAAGCGCAGTGGAGCAGCTCAAACGGTGGTCAAACGATAAAGTGACCACATTTTCAATAAGAAAAAGCGGAATAAATAGGACAAAATGAGAATTACAATTTAGTTATATATATTTCATTGTATAACTTCGTAAGCGCCTGATTTCGTTTTTACACAATTTTTTTAAGCGGTTTTTTTACACGAATTTGATTTAGCACTGTGTGCTAAAACATGTTTATAAAAGTTTTCTTTCTTGTTGAAATGATGTTGTGAACATGTTATTCCATATATTATTCTAATGTTACAAAAAACTTTTATAAATTGTTTTTGTAATATATTTGTGTTTATTCTTTTTAAATTTTCATACCCAACCCTTAATTTTTACTCTTTTGAGTTTTAGGTCTCTTCTATAACTTATAGACATAAACCCGATTTAGCAAAAACCCGATTTTATTAATTTTTCATGATTACCACCCTCAAATCCTTTTTTTCTAAAGTCAAACGCTATTTACCAAATCAGTGCAGATTTTTAGAAAATAATGGATTTTCTGACTATCTTACTTTTCAACCCTCAACCCCCTTCAAATCACTTCTTGATTTAATGTCAAATAGAACTTAGTGAAATTAGTACTAAATTTATGCAAAAAGGAGAAAATTTTAAATTTTTACGTTTTAGTCCACAATTTTATTTAAAACCCACCCACTGGTCCACTATGTGTAGACCACTAGTGGTACACGACGGGTTGAAGTTGTTAAAACTGCACTTTATTTATAAAAAAAAAACTAAAAACGTTTATAATTTAGTATAAAAAAGAACAATTTTTAACATATTTGACTTTTTATTTTTTATTTATTACAATATTAGTGTAATAATTTTATTACGGGCTTAAATAAAGCTATGGGTAATTCAAACACAAAATTTGATTTTTATTTTTTTAAGAGTCGCTGTAAATTATTTGATATGATAAAAACTACTTGACAGTTTTTTTGCAATAATAATATTATATATTAAAATCAAACTCTTATAAAAATTTTTAAAAAAAATTGTGTAATCGCATTCTCATATGATTTATTAAATTAAGTTGCGACATCCATATTTAAATCAGAATTTCGTACAAAATGTACAAAATACATTAATCACAATTAGTTTATCTTTATTGTAATATACTACTATAATACAAACTTTCAATGAAATATTTAATTTTATGCTATTATTATTATTACATTATTATTATTGTTGTTAATATATTTATAGCTTTTATGTTTTATTCCTGTTAATATGAAACTGCATTAGTCCGCTATAAAAATATATAATTTTTAAACTGTTGCTTTTTATGAGATTAGTATTCTCTAGTACTGCAAACAAACAGCCTATCTACTCATACACGGATAAAAATTTCTACTTAATATTTAGTATAAATCTATTTGATTTTAAAACAAGTAGAGAAATACTAAGAAACTGCAAAAGGTGTACTTCACGTTTGCAAATTTAGTATTTATTTAGTATCAATTTACAGATTGTTAAGTATAAGTCTTATAGAATGAAGTATAATTTTTACTAGTCCAAATTTTATGTCGAAATTTTTATGAGTGTAACAATGAAGTAATTTAATTGAATAATTTTCACTGTACTTTAATGACATCCTATAGAACACTAATACTAAATTTTAATCGGTTAGTAAGCCATGTAAAAATTACTAAACTGAGTTGGTGGACCGCATGTGTTAAAATAAAACAAGAAATTATTTAAAATATTTTTTACGTTACAATTGATGTGACTTTTTTTATTTTATTTGAAATTTTTCAAGAGACTGTGATTGATTGCAAATAGTTTTTGCCAACAGTTTAAAACAGTCACAAGTTTTTATGTAGTAAATATTAAATTTATATAACAGCAACGGTAAGGGAATATTGTAGTAACATGTGAAGTTGACGCACTTTGTTCATGTTGCAGTAACATTATAAAAATACGTTACAGTAACACTATGAGAAAAATATTACAGTAATATTTCAAAACCTGTTTTACCGTAATGCCAAAAATAAATGTTTTACGAGTAATCAATATATACATAAAATATTAGAACAATAACATTTTATAGATAGTTGATTTTTATTTTTATTTTTATATATTTTCTGGGTTTATTAGTTTTGGACTTCATATTTAAAATGCAAGGTTAATTTAAATAGGCTTTAGTTCAATCCTTATTTTTAGAATACTTGCAAGCTCTGAAAAAAATAATATACATTTTTTAATATAAAAATTTATATGTTGAAAATTTTGTTATTTTTCAGCCAATAAACTTGTTTCTTAATACTACAACAAATTTTATAATGTTACAAAAGTTTTTATTCAATTTATAAAAACAGTTATTAAAAAATGAAATTCAATGAAACTGTTCATTAATGTAATAAAATCTTTCATATTATTAATTATTTCTTATAATAAGAGTTGATAAAAAATTTATTGGCTGAATATTTAAAATATATTTTTCAAAGTGATAATGTTATATTCGTAATTTAATTATAACGCCACTGTACAACGAAATGAATATTACAATAATTATATTACTGTTATTTAACGAAGCTAGTAACGTAATTTTTAAAAATGAAAGTCGATCCTAGTCTTAACACTAGTTTTGTAAAATAAAAGAGTTTGACCATGAACTGTTTGCAGCAAAATTTAACTACATTTCACAGTTTTTATATGAATCATGCTTTTTAGGCTATGTTGATGAAGATTGTGACAAGCAGGAGATTCTAAATAAATACTAAAAAATAATACTAATAATTACTAGATATAAATTTCTAATGCGCTGGAAAGAATGTTCAAGTAGGCCTTATGCTGCGGGTTTGGCTCCATGATATAAAGGGTTCGTATCTTCAATTTGCAATCAAAACCTTCTTATAAATGACCTTCGTTTGTTCAGAATTAAAACTGCTCTGGATAATATTCGAGCTGTAAATCTTTCCATTCAAAACGTTCGGTCTCGCCATTTCCTCCACTAGAAGACTTTTTAAGTGGTTGGTGTTTTTCTTCTGACACATAAGTACTTCCAGTATAGGAGATTTTTTTGTCAAAAAGCGTAAAAACTGAAAAGGAGAGACATGGTTCCTAGGGTTTATGAGATTCTTTTTTCTATAAGCATCAGTTTCTCCCATTTTCTTGTGTTTTTGCTGCTTTCAGGGTCTAATTTTCCCCCTTACGCTACGCGCTAATATATATAAATAAAAATAAATACACGTATTTATATCCACAACAAAGACTTATAAATTGATCAGAGTAGAGTTATAAGGTTAATATTTTTTTTTAATTAAAAAAATTGGTAATCATATTCTTTTACAAATTAAAAATTTTCCTATATTTTTCAATAGTTTATTTCCGATTAGTTTTCTGTTATCTATATTTAATTTTTAAAATTAAATGCATCGCTCTAAATGCTGAATGGAATTTATTATTATTATCTCACCTTATTTTTCTAGAAAAAAGTCTAAATTTTCTAATATGAAAAATTCAAAGAACTGATAGTTAACAAAGGATAAAGTGAAAGCTTTTTTCACATTTATAAATAATATATTTTCGATTTAAAAATAAGAAATTAGTAATATTATTTATAAATTCTAATTACATTGAAGTTTATGAAAAATGGAAACTGATAACATTGTTAGAAAAATCAATTAACTACCAGATAAGACGGTCATATATTGAACCCATCGTCGTGAAATGTCCAAATGTAAATGCATCGTGTTATCACTAGCAAACGGTACAATAGAGCGGTAATCTTTTTGTTTATTAATCAATAAAGTGTGTTCGTTAAAATTAGCATTATCACTACTCGCACTAGTTAATGACTGTTGTTTCGTAAAAAAACAGGTGATTATATACATATTTAACTATATTTTTTTCACTCACAGTAGCTATACCAGTTTTCCTTACTTTTTTTTATTAAACAATAATATAACAGAGATCGACTTACTTATTTACTATTTACTTGTACTTGTAGTTTTTTTTGCCTTCATCAATATCTTCACTGATAACAATAAAATAGTATTTTTTCATATTATCATCTCATTATCGTGCCTTTTTAAATACACTTTCCCATTTGTCTCTTTCTTATACTTTAAAAGTTAGTAAATATTATTTTTGTATTATATGACTGATTCAACGTATACAGTCTTGCAAATGAAAAGTAATTATTGCAAAGCATTAAAGGTCAGGGCACAAAAGTCTTTCCACTTTTTGAGCTTTGACGCCATTCTTAAACGTTCAATATATGTTCTTTCTTGTTCAAATAAAACTTATGTAAATTAAGGGTTTGTTTTTTTACTTTAATGCTCTGATAACGTAAATTTGTTTAACTGTTTTAAATATTACATAATCATTCTTCACAGCATATATTTCTTTCTTTTTTATCATTACTTCCAAGTAAAAAAATGTATAATAAAATATTATTAAGTACTCAAGAGGTAACATTTAAAGTACCGTGAATTTATTCGCCATGATTTCATCTCGTCGTGGGCAAAGTACTAAAACTAAAACTTAACAGTGGTTTTATAAATAATTCGCTAAATTATGAACCTTTGATGCTATTTGATTTCTTTAAAGACTATAAAATTATAAATGCTTTTATTTTAACTTAAATTTTGGAGTCAAAGACTTCCACAGACTTCCCTATGTCGATAGGCCCTTATAAACGTTTTCCAAAAATGTGTATGCGGTTTTGTAGAATATCTTATGAGATAACAAAGTGGTACTCAGTTTTTCATATTATCGTGTTGTTTAGAAATTATTTAGAAAAAATTCTATTCCTCATGTTTTTTACAAAGCTTGATAACTTTATATCTACTCAATGTTTTCTCATTCTGTAAAATATTTTTGGACTAAGAGTAATTACTTTTCATTATCTCATGATTGAAAGAAAAGTAATGGCATTTAAAAGGTGTTAAATAAAAAAAATTTAATTTTTAATTTTAGAGGTTAACCGCTCGTGGACCAAAACGAAACTACGTTTATTGAATTCCTCGCTTAATTTTATATAGAAATATGTGGTTTTAAAAAAAATTAAGCGATCCAAAGACCCTTTGATATGATTTGATAAAAAAATTCAGTTTTGTGCACTGCAGTTGCTCTGTAGTTTTTGTTTTTCGTACGTTTCTGAGACTTTTTTAAATACTTCTTCATTCGATTGATTTTCTTCATTGATGTAATTTACAAAAACAGTTTAGTTTGAGTAGCTGTTATTCACAGCTACAATTTAAATTTAATTTCTTAAGCCAAATGACATATACAAAGTTTGCTTTTTTGTTATATAAATATATAAATGATATTATGCTTTGAGGTCATAGTTATATAAATTCAAATTTAAAATTATAAAAACGAATGACGTTCACGAAACTTTTTTATGAATATGAAGAAAGTTTTTATAACATTAGTCAATTTTATTGAAAAATAGTCTATAAATGATTTATCAGTAAGAAGCAAAATGTCGTTAGATGCCTTTATTTATATATGTGACACGAGTAAGCTTATTTACTTTTAAATTGCAATACACTAAAAATCTATATTCATACCATAAAATTTAAATATAATCGTACTTATCGTAGGCTTAATTTTTTTTAATTTCATTTTTGTTTCCACAATTCAGTTTTATAGCATCAAAGATTTATTACAAAAATAGCATATATCATATGACTGTTAGATTTTTACATTCGCTGTTAAATAATAGACAAACGATCAGAACTGTGTCACAGTTTTACTAGTTGAATGTTACGAGCGTATTTTCGATTGATAATAAATTATTCAATCTTTTATAAGCGTTTACTTTTGTAGCGGATTTAATTTATTGCTTAAAAAGAATGTTAAGCATTATTTGAAAAAGTAAGCAGAAAAAGTTAAGGGTGTACTTTTGACATTTTTACAACCCACACATAAAATTAATGATAAAACTTTTCTTATATTTTCAAAATTTTATTTAATAGTAAAAAAAGGAAAATAAACATTTTTTTATAACAAATATTTTATTACATTTCAATTTATAGATACAAACATCAAATTATATATATACATATATATCTATGTATATAATTTTAATAAGAAAGCTCGTAAATTTTTTTTTCCATTATAGCTTAGAATTTTACATTGCAAACAATAAAACCGGGAAAACTCTTAGGAAAATTATAGACAATTTCCTTGCTAAAATAGCCTAAAGTTTTTATGATATTTTTTCAATTTTAAATAGCAGTTGCCTTATTTTGAATTTTATTCGAGTCTAAAATTAGAGACGTTAAGTCATTAGTGATAAAATGGTAAATGAAGGCAGCTTTAGCCCGACTATTAAGCGACTTTTTTTCTTTATGAGCATTTCGAAGCAGCACATCGCCAAAAACAGATGCCAACATCTTTGCATCTAAACCATTAAATTTATTGAACTGCAATAATTCTTGTAAAAATAAACACACATACAGGAAAACGTTTCGTTCCAATTCCGGCAACTTTGTTAGGATTATCTTTATTGTGTTTTATATATTGGAAATGTAACAAAAATAATTTTTAAAAAAGAAATAAACGAATTGAAAAACACCCTGCATAGCACTTTTATCAGAAAAAAAAAAAACGTATAACAAACGAAATTTTTGAAAAGTTTTAAAATTAACAGATAATTTTAAATAACACTAATTTATTAAGTATCAGATTCATAGTGTGAAAATATTTAAGTTTCTCAATAAAATATAAAACAAATATAGCACAAATGAGGCTGAAATGCATTTGATAAACGTTTATCATTCAAACAAACGTTTATTTGGTGTTTATTTTTCTACACAAATTTCTATCTAACGAGACAATATTAAGCACTTGTAAGTAAAAAAAAACAAATGTTTTTTTTAATCTAATCAATAAATAATGAATGAATTTTATTCAAATATATGTTTAAAAATATAGATTTTAGTTTCAAAAACTAAACAACTTTATAAACGTTTGGTACTATAAATGATTCTTAAACTAAAAAAATCAAAAAATAATAAAAGAAATTACACAAAAACGAGCAAAGTTATCAAGTTTCCTAAAAATTAAGTTTACAAAAACTGTATTATACATATACTGACAAGGAAAGGTCCCCAACTGTTACACCCCAATTTTCTTTTTTTTAGTCTCATTCGATTAGATATGTCATTGGAATAAAAACGGTGTATGCCATTCGTGCGATAACACATAAGGGGAGGAGTTATGAGGGTTGAAAAGTGATAGTAACAAAACATAATAATTTGTTTATTTCAAAATCTATTCGTTTATATGAAAAATGACCTTTATAAAATATGTTTGCTTCAAAGAGCTCTACCAAAAAGCTATATAAAGTTTTTTTGTGTGAGTCTTTTTTGGCGCGGAATTTGAAGAAATGTTACATTTTTTGTAGTTTTTTCTTCTTTATTCACAAGTTACTAATAATTTTTGGCAAATTTTAGTATATATTGACAGAACATAATATGTATAAGATAATGACACAGGAGAAAAAATTCTACCGCACTGTGACGCTGTAATTCGATAATTTATTTTTTCAAAATTTGTTCATTACCTTTTCGTAGACTAAGAATTATTAATTAAAAACTGTACATTTTGTTATTATTGACAGTTCTCTACATGATGTAAATGCTACAGGTTTTTTTGACTAACTTTTTTTGTTAAGTTTCTTAAGCTTCAATTTATTTATTACGTTGTATTTACACATTACACTTACAAAGTAAAATATAAGTTAAAGAAATATTGTTTTAAAATTGTGAAAATATATCTTTTTCTATTATATGCGTAAAAAAGTTTACAATGTATTTTATTTGTCTAAAATTAAAATAATAATTAATTTCTTTATTTTTGTTTAAAAGATAATTTTTGTTTTGTGAGCAACATTGGTTATAAATTCAAACTTGAATAAAACATTGAAAAAAAAACCAAACTCCAAAACTAAAATTTACGTATGATTCGTAAGCTAACTTTTCCCTTCCGATTTAATTCGATTCGAACCCTTAAAACATCAATTTTAGGTTAATTTAAATAGTAATTTTAATTACAATTAAAAGA
>AGDA01093293.1:0-25335 GCA_000281935.1 Mengenilla moldrzyki | reverse complement strand
CAGTCCGAAAATCCTTCCAAATAATGTCATTTATATTTTCTTTGTCAAATTATTTTGTAAAAAAATATTTTTTTTTGTACCTGAGAAAGGGCTCAATTTTGTGAAAGGATTTTCTTTTTAGTCAGTACCGAATAAACGTTCGAAACAAAAACATCGACTTTTTATTCGAAACAGTATCAAAACACTTCCAATCATACTTTAATTTCAATTTTAAATTGCTTTTTATACATAGGAAGCTCTAATTTATATTTGTTTGAATTATATTGTATTGATTAAAACTTATTTCTCGGTGCTTTTCTTAAGTAATTACACAATTTGTTTGTTTTATAATAGCATCATTATATGAAGTTATTTTTATGAGTTTAATTGATCCATGAGTCAAAAAAGCTAAGAAGCATTAGCATATATGAAAACTAGTTTTGGTATAATAGATACATGTTTATGATGACGTGTAGTGTACTAAAGTACATTTTTTTCTTTTGTAATGTGTTTATGCTAAAAATGTTTTATTATTATAATTTTTGTGTCTTTTCCCCAAAAATATTTGTTCCAATAGCATGTAGCCACTGAATTTAAAATAAGTTTGTTATCTCTATGAAATGAGTTACGTAAGTTTATATTAAAGGTAAAAGGAAATAAGCGTAAAGAAGAAAAGTTTTGAATCATATGTGATTGCGCATCAAAACCAATAAGATAGTTCGCTAATAAAACACATTCAACATTTTTCAAAAAATCTACACTTTAGAACAATTTTTGAAGTAAAATATGGAAAAAAATAAATTTTGATTGCTGCGCTACACAGTAGCGAACAAAATAATGACTGCGTATGTACATCACGCGTATAAATCAGAGTATTTTAACTATGTAATTTTGCTTAAAGCGCAAAAGCACGAGTTTTTTTCAAAGTTTATTTAAAAATTTTTAAACATATTTTACGACACGAAACTTTCATAAAGAGCATTTCTCAAAACAAAAATTGAAGTCTGAGATATAATAATTTACTTTTTTTATTAGGAATGTTTTCAACTCTTTAACTCCCCAACCAATGACGACCGCTAATATTGTATATGATGATTCTTAGCCTTGACTAGTTCAAGATATACTTTCCACTTTGAAACGTCAGGCTTAAGAATTATAATATTTACTTCTCAGAGGATACTATGGTTGCGTTCGAGAAATCAAAAGATTGCAAAAAAAAATTCACCATTCAAAAATTTTATACGATTCAATTAACTTAGTTTTTTGACATCATTTAATCAATTCAGTTTGAATAGACTCCAAACTAGGTTCGACTTTTCGAACACAACCTTTTATGAAAATAATGAAAAATGTTCGATGTTTTTACTACTGTACGTTACAGAGCGAAACAATTAAAACATGAACTGCTCATCGAATAGCAAATCGCGGTGAAACTATTTGCATCAGATACGAAATGCGCATGGCTTTTGAAAGCATCCGTTAATAACGGTTTTGGTAATAATCACAATTAATTTAATAGCGAAAAAATTGAATTACTTATAAATGACAGTTTAGACAATTATGACCGCAAACAATTCAAAAAAGATCTCTAGTGATTAATTTGGGTTTGTTTTAAATAACAAAAAACAAAATTTCAAAATGAAAACAAACCTTGCGCATTTCTTACCTGTTACAAATAGCTGCACCGCGACTTTCTATTCGATGAGCAGTCCATGTCTTATACGTCCATGAATTAAAATGACAATATTATTGGACACATATTAGCGTATGACAACATTGCAATGCCGTTTTGTTAATGCGCCGACGTGTTTGCTGCCATATTCTTAATGGCGTCATGCGCCATGTTGTTATAGCGCAACGTGATTTTCGAGAACATTCGAGAATCAATTGTCGCGAGTGACGTTAAGAACGGTATCGTACGAACCACGGCTTTAAAACGATCAGTGTCTGAAAGACGGAAACAGCCACGCAACATAGAACTGGTCGGTGAACTAGGATAAAAATGGTAAGTGGCCGGATCGCGGCGCCGAGGCACCGCATGGTTAAAATCTAATTATAATCTTTTTTTATTCCTTATTCAATAGGTGAAGGAAACGCATCTATATGACGTGTTGGGCGTAAGCCCAAATTGCGATCAGGATGAATTGAAAAAGGCCTATCGCAAATTGGCACTTAAATTCCATCCGGACAAAAACCCGAAGGCGGGTGACAAGTTCAAGGAGATCTCGTACGCTTACGAAGTGCTGTCCGATCCGAAAAAACGTGATCTGTACAACTTAGGGGGCGAGGAAGCGCTTAAGGGTCAGGGTTGTGAAGGCGCCCACGACCCCTTCGACATCTTCAAGATGTTCTTTGGCGGTGGACATGGCATGGGCGGTGGTCGATGTCGGCCTACTCGCGCCTCCGATGCTCATTTTGAACTTTCGGTGAGCATCTGCGTTTGCGCACTTGTTTTAAATTAACACAGACAACTTTGTATTCTTAATGTGTTTTGATAAACGTACTTCCAATAGGGCAATCAGTTACGTCATAAGCAGTCGTCCTTATAGAAGTTTATTCTATTATCTTTGTGTTGATAAACACCTTTTACGATAAAACTATTTAGATAGAATATTACCAAATTCTTATTTTAAAAATTTTATCATTTAATGTTAACATTTTTTAACCAAATTTAAAAGTGTGCAGCTTTACTGTGGAAAAGGATTAGCGGGACATTATGAATACAAAACATTTAGACGTTTCAAAAAGTTTTATATATCTTTGAGTACTTTTGCTAACATGTTTTGCTAACCAAACTTTCCGTACGATATGTTTGTTAAAACAACTTTAGTGATATCGCCATTAAGCTTTGTTTGATAACGTTTCTTTGAAATATTTAAATTTTATTTGCGTTCTAAACTGAATTCGTGTTTTTTTAAGTCTATTTAATTTATTTCATGAGTACGTTGATTAAATAATCTAATTGATAAATATTAATTTGAAATTTCGGTTAATTCATAATTTGATAATTTAGTAAACTATTTGAATCGATGCTAAAGCTCAAAGAGTTTAGAATTTTTTTTACCACAAATTATCCATACCGACAAAACTTTTCCTTATATTTTTCTTTAAAATTGATAGCACTACTACCTTTTCCCTGTAAACGATCAGTGCTGTTGTTTAAAATGAATTTTCTACTAATATTTTTGTTTCCAGTAAACGCTAAAAAATTGAGAAAAAAACTACTGAGAATTTTTTATTATATTATTATTTTTGTATTCGCTATCGAAGGAAAATTATAAAAGGCAAGTAAATATTTTCCGGCAACATTGTCGATGGTTTTGCCAAAAGATACTGCCACTTTTGTTTAAACTTTTATCAGCATAAAAGTGAAGGTAATTCTAAAATAAATCTTCCTATACAGATTTGAATAATTTTGATTTCTACTGGTTATTATTGGTATTAAAATTGTATATGCTCATAATGAACAATCGAACATTGGTCTTAGAAACTGGCAGTAAAATGATTACCTATCACAAATTTTTATTAATTAAATATACATTAGAAAAAAATTAGTAGAATATTTGTATCGCTCAAGATGTAGTAGTACATAAATTTATAACATGATCAAAATGAATACAATGTATTCGGCTACGTAATTTTTTTGTGGATGATGAGTTTTGCTACATTAGAATCGTTTTAAAGATGTTAGAAAAAAGTATCTGTTTTGTATTTGAAAAATTTTGAATTAGATGCTTACCTTGTTATTACAATTCAAATACCCTTAGCTGTAACTAATAATAGCGAAAATATACTTTGAGGTCACACGGTTACTATGCCAAACTAATTTTTTCACAGTAATTTTGTGATCAATGATTTTGATTATAAATAAATTAATTTACTGACGCAAATTCTTATCCAAATGAAGCATGCGATCTTCATATTAATACATGGTAGACTTTAATTTATACATTATTTTAAATTAATCTCTTGTGTACTTTTATGACCACTTATGATTTAGCAAATGAGTAATATTTTATGTTTATGTTTAAACAAATTTTATGTTTCTATCAAAAGCAATGATATTCGTTCAAGTATTATCGTTCTAGTTCTTCAAAAATTCTTTTATTCAAACCTTTCTCTCTCAAAAAGTTTCAATATACTTTTTATTACTTTGACAAATCTGAATAACTAATAAACGTTTTTAAATTGAACTCTTTTAAAAACATATTGCAAATTTAAATTTTCGGAATCTCATTTTGAAGTTGGATTGAATTACTGTTGAGAACACTGTTTTTTTATAAATAAGGATGTTTGGAATGTGTAAAAAGTATGCCTTTTCTCTTATTCCATATAAAATCTATTTAAAAATAAAATAGTTTTACATTTATTTTCCATATTTACAATAATTTAGACTTAAATGATAATACTTTTAAAATGAGTTATGTAAAGTCTCAAATTAATGAATTAACAAATTCGATATTGATTTTTTATATAGCTTGCTGGGCATACTAAACTCATTTAAAAAGATTTGAACAAAATGATCCATAATCAAAGTATTTAGTTTCAATATTGACTTTTTGTCGAAACCAAAGTTTGTTATTAATTATTATTAACGAATTACTCATTAACGCAAGTTTATGCAATTTTATGCTTAATTTGGCACTTTTTAAATTCTTTTGATCTGTATTCTAAGGCGACGTATGTAAAAGTTGAGATTTTTTGCTGCAAAGGTGGAAAAAAATAGATTTCTAATTGTTCATATATTCCTAATAAAAAAGTTTTAGTTTTCTTAAAACTTCTAATAGTTTTTTTTATTTATAGAAAAACATCAGATATTACAAGCTTCAAAATTTTTATTTTAAACATACACGATAAATGCTTACGTTAATATTGATGACTATAAAGTCTGTAGTATAGCGAGGTTAACTTACGCCCGGGACATAATAATTTTTAGCCCATCCTCTGTTCGAAAACTATGTAAAATTATATCTAGAATACACCTTTTTGGCCCCTTTGTGAACAGATCCCGGTATGTATGATATCCCTTTATGGCCTCCCCCCATCAGTACACAATTGTAAAAAGTAACACTATTTTCAAGTAAATTCTACAAGGTTGTTAAATAAATTGATTTAAAAAAAAGAAAAACTATGATGTGAATCATTATCAGAAAAAGGAAGACCGAATTTCTTATTTTACGGTTTGATAAATGTTGGTTTATCTTTGTAGATTGTCCACTTTGATCATAGAACATTGCTCTTATTACACCAATAACGCACACGTCACTGAAGAATATTATAAGAGTGGTATCTATTAGCCAGGAAACGAAAGAAATCACATGGCGTTCTCAAAAATAGTGTTCTGAACAGAAAACTTTTACGTCATAGCCATTCGAAATTACTCAACTCCTATTTTTTATACAAGACTAAGTCAGTTTGCAAAGATACTTTTCAACTCTGTTCTGAACGGGACACTATTTTTGAAAACGGCTACAGAGTACATTTAGCCTTTTTTTTGTCGTCTATTTTATAAAGTCCATGAGGAATTTTATTATTATGGGAAAATTATAACCTTAAATCAATTATCTGTACTTGGTGATTAAGGGTTTAGTAGAACGTTATTTTTGTTTTTTTTGTAAAATTTTAAATTATTTTAAAAAATGGTAACTAATATGACATAATTTATTTATTTGCTACCAAAAAGTAATAATTTATCATTTTAATACCAAAATTTCGTCAAATACGCGAATTTGAAAACAATTTTTCAAAAAAAAAGTATTGAAAATTTAATTCTATACTTGTTTGTTATTAAACATTGAAGTTTTATCAGTTTAACAACGTACTGATATTTTTTTGAAATATAAAAAAAGTTTGAGTTTAGTGAATATCAATACATTGGTGCCCGGCCTTTTTTCATTTCTATTTTTAATTTTCAAAAAATATATTGAAAAAGTCAAAGCTAAACAAGCCTGTGTTAACTTTTATGTCTTATTAATACTTAATAAGGATTCGTAATTATAAATAATGTTTATTATTGTATCTGTTACGCTTGGACCAAAATTACTAGAAAAGCAAAAAATTACCAGAAAGATTGTTTAAATTTTAGCTTTAGTAATTTGAATTTTAGTTATGCTTACATTATCAGATAATTGTGTATATTTTTATTTACTTTCTACATGTACAATAGTCATTTTATTTTTAATTTTTTTTTTATCTAAATGCGGCTAAAATTTTTATATCGACTTTATGGTAACACGTTTTATCCGACGTGTACTCTACCAGTGGTTAATAGACATTGCATTCATCTGGCGGCGTAAACCACAGGTGATACACATGTAAACGATAAATACAATAAAAACAAACATGAATAAGCAGAAAAATACACAGGGTCGAAAGTGCTAATATTTGTTTGTAATTTTAATGGACGTTTTTGTTAATACAGGTCACGTTAGAAGAACTGTATTGCGGAGCGACGAAAAAAGTTACAGTTGCACGAAGAGTGATTTGTGACCAATGCAATGGATTGGGCGGCAAAAAAGGCTGCGAAAAAGAATGTCCCAAATGTCACGGTATGGGCATGGAAGTCAGAGTACAGCAACTGGGGCCTGGCATGATTCAACAGATACAGACTGTGTGTTCAAAATGTCGTGGCAATTGTACGATAATCGATCCACAGCAGTGCTGTAAACAATGTCACGGCGCCAAATTGGTCACCGAGCACAAGTCGTTTGAAGTGCATGTTGACAAAGGCATGCGTGCTGAAGAGAAGATTTGTTTTAGTGGTGAAGGTAATCAGGAGCCAAATATGGAGCCGGGTGACCTGATTGTGGTGCTGAACGAAGAGCCGCACGAGGTGTATAAACGTGCCGGACGCGGAGGCATCGATCTTGTGACCGAGACTTCGATCACGCTTACGGAGGCGTTATGCGGCTTTCAGAAGCTATTTAAGACACTAGACGGCCGCATTTTGGTCGTTGGCACCGTACCAGGAGAAGTTATGAAGCCGAATTCGGTGAAGTGTATACATGGAGAAGGTATGTGAATCAGTAAAGTTATTTTAATTTAGTTTTCTGCGTGTTTAAATTGCCTGACAAAATTATTATTTTAATTAGATTAATTTAATAAACTCAATTCTTAATAGGTGTAATTAAGAGTAGCAATCCATAAATTTTTTATAATTATATATCTTAAAAACTCAACATTTCCAATAAATTTGTGTAGCTTTATGGTTTTGATTCGTTTTCTCTTTTTTTTAAAAAATATTTTTAAATTTAATTTAAAAATTTAAATTTTAAATTTTAATTTAAAAAATTAGGTTAGAACTAAATTAAATAGAACAAATTGCTACACTGCAAACTGCTGTGGAATTCGAACCATATTTGTGGAAGATTGTCAATAACACTAGAAATATAAAATGCAAAGACCTTTGATTTCAATTATCAATATGATTTATAATTTTTAGATATTTTACAAAAAATACATAATTAATGTCAACTAGTTAGCAGGCCAGATCCGGCCCGTGGGTCGTAGGTTGGTCATCGTTGCACTAAACTATCCATTTTACCGAAAATAGAACTATTTAACTCTATAATAGCAATTTATTGTATAAGTGAAAATTGAACCTTTTACTAAAGCTTTGAATAAAATAGTATCAACACAGATCATGCAGATCAACGAGTTCTTCTTATTTTTTTTTTAATGTAATGGCGTCATTCCAAATATTTTTTAAGTGATCAACGTTGTCGTTTAGAATAATTTTGTAACTATTTTAATTTGAAATAAGCTGAGACAAATTCAATTCAATGTAAAAAAGGCTTGCTAAAAAGGTGCACTCGTAGAATAAAAAGATAGAAGATAACATCTAATACTTTTTTTCAGAAAAATTATGTTATTCTTATGGCTCTTCATACATCTCTTTTCATTCAAATATTGTACCGACTACAATCAACTACAATATAAAATAAAATATTCGATCTGTGACCATATTGAAAGAATTTAACTTTTTAATGTTAAAGTGGTGACTTAAAACTTCTAATGCCCTTTATATATTTTTTTAATGAAACTGATTTTATTTCATTATATTTGTGTTACTATAAAAAATGCAATTTTAGCTATTGCTATAATGTCAATTTTTTTAGTTTACAAGTTTTTATTGCTAATTTTTATTAAAAACGATGGCAGTTTGAATCTAATTTCTATTTTATAGAGCCGATCATTGTCAGAGCTTAAAAGAGGCTCGCAAGCTGTTATTTGATACTAAATTTGTGTTATTTCTGCGACGAAAATATAGGCATGCCGATGCATAAGAATCCTTTCGAAAAAGGTCGTCTTATTATCAAATTCTTAGTCGATTTTCCGGATCAGATCGAGTCATCGAAAGTGCCGTTACTGGAACAATGTCTGAGTCCGCGACCGATAGTGGTTGTGCCGCCAGAGGCCGAAGAGTGTGTTATGGAAGATTTCGATTTTAAACAGCGACCGTCTGCCACCTCGTCACATCATCGGCCCAACGAACGCATGGACTCCGTGTTTGACGAAGACGAAGACATGGATGGTGGGCCGCAGCGAGTACAGTGTGCAACGCACTAAAATTCCGTTGGTTGATCGTGATTTAATGGTGATTGAAAAATAGTCTTGAAGACGTGTTTGGGGGCTTTCCCCGAGAAACAATTAAATAATAAAATGTGTAAAAACGAAACTATCTATAAAGTTTACGATTTTTTTGTCTAAAAAAAGTTTTTACTTTAAACTTTTAACAATTCTTTTATATACGAAAAAAGTTGAATTTTAACTTTAACCTTTTAATGCAAATAATTTGGACTTGTAAGTGTTTAATAAATTTCATACAATTAGGCTTACGATTTCTGTTTATTTTGTTAAGTCTGCCATAAATTGAATTAGGACATTTTAACGTTTTAACTCTTTGTGGAAGCATGGACGTAGTATACATGGACTGCTCATCGAATACAAAAAATTGTCGCCAAGATGTGTGTTGTAACTGACCGAGCACACATGCGTAACTGTTTTTTTCTCCACTTATTTAACAAAATTTTAAGAGCACGCGCTTTTTGTCAATTACAACATCTTGGCGACAACTTTTTGTGTCCGATGAGCAGTCCATATATACCACGTTCATGGATGGAAGCGTGGACAGCAATGACAATTTAAACATTTAAATAGTTGACTATTTTAGTAAAAAAAAATTAAATTCATAGTCAAACTTTTTAATGATCAATTTCTAAATCTTATGATTAAATTCATCTTATAATTTTAAAATTAAAATTTTTATTCAATGAATTGATAGGTGAAAATTGTTTTTGTTTTGAAATCTAATTTATAAAATTTCATGATGAGCAATTGTTTGAAAATGTTTTACTAAAAATATTGACTACATTCTTATAAATTAACGTGATGGCCTTCTATCATTGCCTTCTGGCGTTCTTATCATATATGGATCATTATGAAGTGACAATACTTTCTCCTTTTCATTGCTATACTTATTTTCCCTCTTTTATGATCTTCACATTTTTTTGTTTAATCTTTGTCCTTATTTTCTCATCATTTCCTTTATTTTTTCTACACACCTTATTATTTACACATTTACGTCCGGCACTTTTTTCATTTCTGTTTTCAATTTCCAAAAAAACTAAAAAATTCAAAGCTAAATAAGCCCGTGTTAACAATTATGTTCAATAATATTTAACAAGGACCTGTAATTATAAAAATATCAGACGTTAAACAACACTTTACGTGAGTTTTCTTTTTGATGTACATTTAAATCGCGTCCTTTTTTCACAGATTAAGCCATTCTAATCACAATTTTGATTGGAAATTCGACGGGTTGGTCTGAATTTTTCGCGGAGTCGGCAGTGATGTCAAACATCATAACAATAATTGATTACTTCTTGATCTTTTCAAAAAAGTATGGTTATACTTTTCTCGATATTCTAGAACTGCTGTGGCTAATCGAAAAGTCACGTTTGGGGGCATCAATATTTATAATATTTTTACAAATTATATTTAAAATATTGGAATTCAACATATTAAAAATATGCTTTTTTTAACCACTCATATTTTCAAAAACTAGCTGTCGAAATTACGGGAAAAAATCAACTTTGATGGATTGATGGGGGTAGGAATGTCAATGGATGTTGAAGTTTTCATAACTATCACAAAAGTGCGGAAATGAAATTTATTTTTAAAAGCAATCATAAATTTTTGTGCTCTGTTATAAGTTTCAAAAACAGAAGCAAAATCTATTTATTATAGGGGCTGCTTCAGTTTTCTTTTTAAGAAAATGTAGAATGCTCCGCAATTAATCAAATACTATCACCATGCCCGAAATCCATGTGATACTTTGGGATATTGAAAGAATTTTATGCTCACTAGGGGTTCGTTCGAAAACTGAACAATAGTTAACTATTTGGTAAATATTTTTTTTAAAATGTTGAATAAACTGCTTAGAAATACTAAATCTATGTCTCGTTCTCAAATAAATCTTTTTTTTAAAAAAAAAGCCTAAATTATTTGTTTATCGAAACAAAAATTTTTATTAAAAATCTATATATAAGGAATCTTTAAATTTTAAATTTTTTTATGAAACCATGATAACCAACTGTTAAAAAATATTTTATCAAAATAATTGACTTTTCGATACACTCTAGATATTTTTATTAGTGTATGCATGCGTGCATGTGTGTACAGCAAAATATTCGTTGAGTATAGTTTTGTACCCAGAATAAGAATAAAACATTTAGAACTCTTAAATTTCAAATGTACACCGAGTAAAATAGATTGTAAAAAACAGGATAGCAGTAGATTGTTTATTATTATAGGAGCCGTTTTCTACAATGTAACTATGAATTTATTAATGTTAACAATTATATACCATGATAAATAATACAGATAATAGTGTTAACAAAATCCGATCATTATCTTATATACAAATATCAGTATAGTTGTAAAATTGTCTGTTTTGCTCAGTATTGTTTTGTCATCTTTTAGCAGTTCTTAAACCGCTTTTTTAAACTCTCAATTTGCCATATATGTGCATTAAAGGGTTAAAGACACTGTAAATTTTCCTGTTTGTTTACGGATGCTTTTTTCTTAGTGACAGTTGAAGGATTTCGATGCGAAATAGTGATTATTGCACGAGACTTTACATTTTTTAAAATGACTTTTAGTATTTTTTGTTTTTGTAGTCATACATTTCATAAAGGTGTTATGTGCGTTAATTTGTTTATCACTTAAGTTCATATTGTACGCAATATTTCGTTCATTGCATTAAAGTATTTCACTTAATTTCTGTTTTGAATATTCTTAATGTTTAATGGAAAATTTTATTTATAGACCGTTTAAAAACATCGTGACAACTGTAATATTGATCTATGACGGTTGGATGAAGCTGTGGCTTTTTAACTTCTTTATGACTGCGGCCTAATATGAGATTTCAAAATATTCCCTGTGTGCCATAACAAGAGAAAAAATTTTGTTAAAAATTTGTTATAACAACCTTTTTAACAGTTGTTAATTTCCTATTTGCAGTAACAAGTTGATAACAATGTCACAGAAACAGGGTCGATAACAGATTACTAACAGAATACTAATGAGTATCAAAATTGTCGTAAAAAAAGGCTGAAATCGTGACTTTTCGAAATGGTCATGAAAGAAAAGTTAAGTCCGAAAGGTTTCGATGTCCCTTCTCATTTTCCATTACTATTTATTTACGAAACATTCCTATAATTTGTCATATTTTTTTCACGACAATTTCGATGCTCATTAATATTTTATTACTAACTTTGTTACCGAATATGTTTTTCTAACATTGTTATTAATTTGTTATTGCAAATAGGAAATTAAAAACTGTTTTAAAAGGTTTTTATAACAGTCGTTACAACAAGTTTTTAACAAAAAAAAACTTTTTCTCTTGTTATGGCACATAGGGTTTTATATAATCTCACCTTACGAAAAATACTATGTTTGTAAATTTAAGTTATTTATTCATCAATTTCACACAAAAGAACTTACAAAAAAATTATTTAATAAAATATGAAAAATTAACAACTATATTGACTTAAAGCTTTTTTGAATAAAGTAAACTTTTTTTTTAATTTTTTTGTAACTCGATAAATTTTTTTCCGAAAACGTCGGTACAATGCTTTAAATAGTAGTCAATCTAAAGAGGTTGGTATATTCGCAATAGTTTTTCGAAAAATTTTGCATAAACGTATACAGTGTTTTAATTGTGTAAGAAATTATTTTCACACAATATGAAATTGAATATAGCGTTTTTTCATAAATGGTGTGACATCTCTGGGTGTGAGTTATTACAGTTAGTGAAGATGAAATTCGAATCTGAAAATGAGAAGCAAATCCGATATCACGTTGATAAATAACAAAATATTTATTACTAGAAATAAATAATGAATACAATTTTTTATTTAAAATAAAAATGAAATACGACTGAAGAATCACGAAGCCGATCATTAAAAACGAAGAATGTAATACAGGAAAGTCGTTTATGAAAGTCGTACTGTTGCTTTTATAAGCAGAAAATATTCGGTGGCTGACTGGTTATGATTGTAGATTCTTGGTGTATGGCTGGTTACGATAGACATAACTCACGTCGATTGAGAAATTAAACGGCTTAATTAATTAACATTGTTGATGATTTAGAAATTAGGTAGCTGAATGGTTTTGATTATAAGTTTGAATGCTATTCAACTATAGTTATCACTACCGTCTAACAAAGTCAGCATGGGATACTACACCTCTCTTCTTAGAAAGGTGTAGCTTCTGTAGCACCTTGAACTATCCTTGCAATCTTTAGGACATATTCTTTGGATTCATTTCCATGTAGTCGCTTACAAAATACTTAAGTTTGATTATTAAGAGATACATAATTATATTTGATTCGATACATTGTTTTAAATAATCAATGCAATTTAAGTAGTTTATTTGGTTAAATTATTATTATTGTTATTATTTTTGTCAATCAATTTAATACTAGTATTTAATTAATCATTGATAATTATTCTAAATCATGGTTATTTGTATTTTATTCATTTCTTACGTTTTCATGATACATTATCTGTGGTATATTATCTTGAGTCCAGAGATTATAGTTACTCGTTTTCTTAGTTTTACTATTCATATAAATAAGATTAATATGGCATTAACTGTTAATTCTTCATATATTATTAGGTGACTTAGATTGTGTTTCATTTACAACCTCAGCTAAGGATGTTCCAAATTTTTCTAAACTCTTTAAATTCCTGCCTTGATCCACTTGAGGCTGATTATGTAGGTAATCCAGTATATCCTCAGATAATTATTCGAAACTTTTTTAGATTTATAGTAGGTATTATTGCTTGATATTTTTCAACAATAAAAATTTCGTTGGGAAATAATTTTGTACCTTCTGTGATTGCGTGACAAACATTTGCAATATATAAAATTCCTCTGTTGCTTAATATTAATTCATAAGATTTTACTTGATAGTTGATAATGATAGATCGAGGGCTCGCAACTACATAAGTCCAAGTATTAATGTAATGAATTCGTCGCCATAATTCCTTTTCGTTTAATTACTTAGGAACCTCCGTTATCTTTATTAAAAATTCCACCTCACAAATTTTATTATATAATCGATTATAAAGTGGTTGTGTCACACTTCAAACGAAATATTCTGAGTGAAGCTTTTGTACACTGAAGGAAATTGTTAATAAATATATTTATGGAGTTTTATTTATTTATAATAAAAAATTCACTAAAAATAAATAAATTTATTATTAGTTTCTAATATATAAATTTAATGTTTATAGTGTTGTGGAAAAATCAATGTATGTGGAAGAAAATAAAAAAAAATTATTTTTAATATAAAAAATTATTTAAAAAATGGCAGAAATTTTTAATTTTAATTTAAAAAGACTTTAAATAAATAAATATAAAATATTTATTATTTTTATTTTTTAATTGTATTGCACTTTATTTATTTCATTTCATTTTAATTTTTATTACTTTTAAATAAATTTTTCATTTCTTGGAAATAAATAAATAAAACAAATTAATTTATTTAATACGAACGAAAATTTATTTGTCCCTTATTTTAATAAACAATTTATTTAAAATAAATAAATATTTATTAATTTTTAATAAATGCTCCTTTCAGTGTATATATTAAGATTATTTAGGATTATAAAGAAAGTTTTATCATTGTTTACTAATAAATATTCAAAGTTTGGTTTAATGTATGCGTAGGCATCGTCTTTAATTTGAATTGATAATGGTATTAGATTAAATAAATTAAACTTTCATTCAGTTTAATTACCTTTAAACCGCTATATTAATGATTTTTTTAAAAGCGCGTAAGGAAATCTTAAATTTGTTAGTATATTTTTTGTTTCAATAATTAATTCTTTTATGACCTGCATGGCGGTTAATATCTGAGGATGAGGAATATTTTGCTTTGCAAACAAAATTACATTAATCAATGAGTGTATACGTTGTTGTAATTTCATTCCATAGTTGTAGACATTTTGTATTTGGGATATTAAATAATTTTCCTATATTTGTACCTTAACTGTTTTAAAATGATCATAAAATATATCTGACATCACTTTTAGTTTTGGACTTTCATTCTTTATTCTAATTTATTACCAATCACCTTTATGATTTCATTCAATTTATATGTTATCTTTAGTTTTAATAATTATTTGTTCATATTTATCAGTTTCTTCTTCATTAAACCAGAAACGACCCTAAATGCTTTTTTAAAATGTTGATACCAATCTTTTTTATCTTTTATATCTACAACGTTTTGTAATCTTATTTAACTTTCTGTTATTGTTGTAAATAGGTCATCTAACTTTTGTGATTGAATCTTACAGGTTAAGTTAGTACATATGTTTGATACATAGGTAATAGTTAATCCAAAAGTGACCACTTCTTGTTGAATTTCATTCAAATCGACTATCGTAATTAGCTCATAATGTCCGCGTTGGATTTTTATTTGTCCCAAAAAATCATAATATATGCCACTATGTTATTTATTCGGTTCCAAACGATAATGAATTGCATTCAAAGAAAAAATGCTATAAACTAAAACTTAATGCGAATGTAAACAATTATGCCTTTTTTCTTCGTTTCGTTCTTTTCCTATTTTGACACTTTATTAGAATATAAATTTCACTTCGCACCATAAAATAATCGTTATTAGTTGACATTAAAAATTATTGTTTTAAACAGTTCCAGATGTAATCAAATTTTTTCAAAATGAAAAGAGGAATCTTGAAATAACCTAAATGAAGAGTTCTCATCAAAATTTTCTTTCAGTTTTATTTGTTTAAAAGCTAAGTGAAGCGGAACAAAATCCAAGAAACGAAATGCTCAATTGTAATCATACACGGTGAGTGCGACAAAATCTTTTTTCTTTTTACTTAATTTCCCAAAAAAAATTCTTGTATTTTTCTTATACCTATTCTTTTTAAGTGTTAGAATGGAAGTCTACGAAGTATCTGTTCACCTACTTCGGGCGAAGTTAAAGGGTAAACATTACCGTTACTTATTTCATTTTTAATTAAATCGAAAAGTATATGTGGGATATCCAGTATTATACGAAGAATATTGGGGCGAAGAAGGAATTCCGGCACCCAATCCAAACGAATGGGTTTCGTCCTGGAAGTGAACAAGTATCGGGCCAATTAAACCCCAGAATTTAATAAAAGTTTAAATTGAACTTTTCACTTTTTTGTAGTCTACTTTTACAATAAAAAAATAATGTAATTATATATCTGTTAGTTTTTTATGTATTTTTTAATTCCTTGTCTTATTTTCTGTAAGGCCTTATTAAAATGAATTTTCAACATTCTTCCTTTCTTGTACCTTATTGTACAATTTGGATGATTTATTTTCACAATTTCATAAGGACCTTCATATCGCGGTTAAAGCTTTTTTGAACGATCATTTGAAAACTGAGTTTTTTTTTATCAAAATTAAATCTCCAATTCTAAAATTGGTTAAATTGCTTTTCTTATTGTAATAAGTTTTATTTCGCTCGTTGTAATTTATAATTTTCTCCTTTGCAAACTGTGCAATTTGTCTCAAACGAATCTTCAAATCAAAAACATAATCTTCATATGTGTAAATTGGTTTCTTCTCTTGCATTAACGATGTTAGTATGTTGAGTTTAATTCCAAAAACTGATTCGTATGGTGTCATTTTAGTAAATGAATGAGGAGTAGAATTACAACAAAAACATGGAATGATTTTCTCTAATAATTTTTTTACTTTCCTCAAGGTTCGGATTAATTATTTTATTCTTATATATATTAACGAAGACATTAGTTTCTTTAAATAAATGTACTTGATAATTAGTTTAAATTTTCCATAATTAATTTTATCAAATTCTGTTTCTAATTTTGGGATATTTATAGCTGTTTTTTTTATTCAATATTAATAAATTTTTAAGATCTTCATATTTCAAAAATATCCACGAAATTTATTACATTCCACGGATTTTCTTTATAGATTTATAAATGGTTCTATTTTTACCGTTTTCAATTTCTTTTTTACTTCACTTAAGTGTTAAAATTTGTCATCAAATTTTTTTATTAAATCACTTGGCTGAAATAAATTAAAGGGAATATTACAAACTATCGGTCCATGTGCTCAATAATCATTGAATGATATTCTCTAAAAAATTTATTTTCGATTTTTTTTTTATTAAATGTACGAAATCTTCACGAGAAACGCATTATCAAATTCCAGTCGTTAATTCACAATTTTCATCGCCATGGTTCATAAGTATGTTTCAATACGCTTGGTATAAAAGTAGATATACTGAAAATAAGCCTGAACTCTTTGTTACATTAGTAGTATAAAAAAAACTCATTTATATTTGTGGCGGAATTGCATTTGTGATTTAAGCGTTTTTTTTTCTTGACAATCACTATTGTATAGATTATAAGCCATAGAAAATAATATGTTTATAATGTGAAAACATATTTAAATCATATAATATCAATACAGAATAATAAAAAAACAAAAAAAAAATATCGCACAAATTTTTATTGCTGTAAAAAGTAACCACTGCTCCTTCTAAGTGATCATATTATCTAACTGAAACTGAAAAAGTGTAATTTTAAAACAACAATATAGTAGATTAAAATTATAAGCAAAAATTCAAAAATCGAAAATTTTGTAAAATAACCTTTTTAGGATGAAGAAGAAAAACGCTATATAATATAAATAAAATATTTTACAAAGTATATTACATTATTTTTGGTCTCATTTGTGTCCACCATGTGGAAAATATTAAGAAAAAACTAAAAAAAAATAAAGTTTTTTGTTCCCTTTTTAAAACATCCCAAGAAAAGTTAACAATGTATACAAATTTTTAAAGCTCTTATAAAGATGCATCTTTTTTGTAAAGGTCATTTTTTAAAAAAAAACGTTTAGTTTCAGAGATATTCGCTTATAAGCATTTTTCTATGGGTCGCTTCTAAAGCCTGAAACCGCCCCCTATGAATCATCGCACATATAAAAAATATAGCTTTGAATTATGGTCTCTATTGATTGGGGGTAGTTCGATTAAAATTTGAATTTAACAGTTGGAGATCTTTCCTTGTAAATTGCATTTAACGTAAGCTTATTTAGCCGTAATTTTACACAAACAAAATGAATTTTTTGCATGTATTTAAAATATGTGTAGGTTACTTAATAAAGTGTTTGTTAGAATCTAAAAAAATATAGCGATACAAAATTTTTCGAAATGGCTTCCCCATAAATAAGATTTATGTAATATCATACTTACTTTGAATATGTGATCACATTTTATACGTATTTTTTAATTTTGTGTACAAAATATATTTGACATATTTTGATATGAAGTTTTGAATCGAATCACACTTTACATACTCAACAGTAAATACATGAATTTTAAATATGGTTTAAAAGTAAAATTTAAATTTTTGTATAAAATATTTCGAAACATGTACAAAATATTTATTTTTCATATGTGATCTTTTATATTGATTGAACATGTATAAAATATTGCTCTGCATAAAAATATATTTTTGGCATGCGAAGAAACACTTTTGTTAGGATTTTTTTTTATTTTTCAAATAAATATAAAAAAATCAGTCCGTAATACTCATATAGCACTCAATAATAAACGTATTGGTAAAAAGTAACAAAACAAATAGGATACTGAGGATTCAATTACAGGTAAGGATATTGACAGGATATAAATAAGTATTTAATGTCTAGTGCGTTTGTTGGCTCCAAAAGTTAGCCAGCTGCCTACTTTACGCCCGAACGAGTGCTGACTACTATGATTCAATTGCATGTTCGAGTTAACGAAATTGATATTGCGTTTAAAATGTTTCACATCTATTTTTTTTTTAAGAAATTCACTTTTAATTTACGATTAAATAATTAGTCAAATATCGATCCGTTTTACTAGATTTTTTATAAAAACGTACTCTACAATTTTTATGAGAGTTGTACATATAATTTTTTTACACAAATGCATTCCGGAAAATTACTTTCTACAATTTTTTTAAAAAAAGGATTAGACGTAAACAATATTAGAAAATTGTTAGACTTCACTTAATTTATTTCGTGCTTATATGATTTAATTCATTAAATATAAAAAATAAGTTAATTTGGAAAGAAGGAAATAATACTGAAATTCATCAATATAAAGAAAATTAAAATAATAACAGTATATAATATTCGTAGATTATTAAAAAAACGTGCTAAAATAAAACAACTCATGTAAAAATAAATTAGATGTACAACATTTTTAAAAAATTAATTTTGTATTTGAAAGCATACTTGCTTAACATGTTCGATAAAATGCACACAAGTAAACAGTAATTAAGCCAAATAAAAATCGTCATTTGCAAAGCGTTTTAAAATATTTGCGATAAACAAAAATTTCGCTATTTTAAAGCCTTTTGAGAATTAGCAAGACTCTTCGTTTTGTAATTGTATTGAGCAAACACAATTTGGAATATAACTTATTTTCAGATAGACAATAAAATTTTAATCTTTAATTGCTTGCCGTCATTTCAATTTTTTTTTTCAAGTAGTTCTAAACAAACTACAGCGCAACCCCAGGGATATACGTACTCCAAGTTGGGAACCGATGACTTAACAAACAATCGTCATTCTGATTCATCATTCATATAATAGTGTTATAAATTTTTATCAGTCTGATTTGTTAGCCTGTTTTTTAACAAATGTACAGTACATAAGTTACGTTACATAGTTACTTCATTTGTGTGTCCATTTTATGAAATTTAAACAAGCGCGCACATTTTAGAAGTCATTATATAGAGCAAGGGTGACCAACTTTTGTGTACGTAAGATCGACTTTTTATTTGAAAATGTATCGCGATCTCCTTGTCACATGAGTAGTCCAAGTCTAAAACTCACGCCTAGGGAAATCAAAATAGCATGAATGTTTATTAATTGAAATTAGCTACACATAGACAAAGATTAGAATTTATTTCTTCGTATATATTCTGTGAAAAAATATGTACGCGATACTTTTGACCAACACTGTATATTAACATAACAATTTTCGTTTTTGCGCACAAAATTATAAAAAACTCGATCGACCTGTTGGCCACCCCTATGTAGAGAACTTTTGAAGCGCATCGATTTCTCAAAGTTTTTAAGTCATCGCCTCTCTAATATCAAGACATTTCAAGTCCTATTGATAATAATACTATATTGTCGATGAAATTCTTTAAAATATTCAATATCTAAACCCATATAGCCACTAAAGTTGTACAAGAGCCATATAGAGGGCGACGCCGTTCACTCTGAGACTCGTATTATAAGAAAACAGTAATTAAAACCTCTATATTTGTTGAGTGGTGGTTTTTGGTCCAAGTAAGCGGCCGTTAACTTGGCCAAGTTTTTCACTGAGTTTGTTACGTGAAAAATACTTGACTCCAGCTCTGTTCTGTTAACAAAACTGCGCTCTTTTTTGAGCGCATCCAGCCATCGTTGTTTGTCACTTGCTGACCGACAACAAAACAGGAGCCATTTGTCACGTGTGTAACTGTATACCTTTAAGCCATGGCGTACATTAACACCAAGTTTTGAATCTGTACAAAAATCGCATCTAATATAAATCGGATTTCTTATGTCTAAATGAAATCTGAATTTCACATATATATTTTATAAGTAAACCTACAATTATCCACATAATATGAAATAAAATTTATTTTTAATTATAAGGTATATAATTTTATTTTCATATTTTTCTTACTATAACAGAAATAAGTTGCTTAACACGTTCCCTGCTAGACCGTTTTTGAAGACTACATTGAGGGAAAAGTTTAGTTATAACAGATAAAAATTATGTTACTTTAGCAAAACGTTTTGCTATATTTCGATTAAACGAAAATTTTGCTAATTTAAAAAAATATTAATGGTAATTTAAATTTTTTTTCTAATTTTTCTAAAAAAATTTGCTCTAACAGCACATTAAATTCATTTATCCTATTTTAGTAAGCATTTTTCTTAGTGTACCCGTTCAGGCCGCGTGGAGCGTATGCACCATATGCGGTAAAGAAGGTGATAATAGATTGAAATTCTTTATTTTTAAATAAGAATAAATTTCTAGTTTTGAGAGACTGATAGATCTGCATTGAAATTAAATGGCTTGAACAGCAAATTCAGCGTGGAGCGTATACGCCCCTTTTAACGCGTGTTTACAGAAAAATCTCTGTTAGACCACGCATAACGCTTTACGAAGCGTAACGAGTGAAATGTCGAAAAAAAAAGGAAAACTTATTTGTTAAAAAATCAAATAGTAGTGAAAAAGTGGCTTACGAAAATTCAGACAGCAGCGATGGAGAAGAAAACACATTTCCTAGAAAAATGGATGGCAATAGAATTACATTGTTTGATTCTGAATCGGATATTGATCAGTACAATCATAGTGATACTGAATGTGATGTGAAAAAACAACTTATTGTCCCAGCTGTCCCGATCAGCCTCAGTTTTGTATAAAATGTTTCAAAGTTTTACATCCTTCATGAATATTTTATAAATTTAAGTTTATATTAATAAATATAGTTTATCTTAATTAATATTCAATAGTTTGGTTATTTTTTCAGCAAAGAATTTTTTCAAACAAATACGAATATCCTTCACAAGGAGTCAAATAAGCGTCACCCGTATTCGGGTGACGTGGCAGTCAACGTTTTATTAGTGCGCTTTTTTACTGTTGGAGATTTGGAAAAGTTCTTAAATTTACTAGAACTGCATCCATAAATCTCTCTTAACACATTCACCCGTCTTATTTTTTTGAAGTTTATATATTTAAATTAAAGGTATATATTTTTTTTAAGAAAAAAGCACAACTTTTGCTCACAAAATATTGTAACAATTTTTAAAAAATCCTGTACATGTATAATTTCATTACAGGGAAAAAAGTTGATTAGCCTTTGAGCAATAATTACTGTTAAAAAACGATAGCAATAAGAATTATTGCCAAATCAATTATAAAAAAATTACTAATATAATCATAAATTGATTTTACAAATTTGAAACGTTTTCTTCAACAATAAATTTTGGTTAAAATAATAATTTCATTTTTAAAAATTAAAATATAGTTGTCACTGTTTGACAATCCACTTTTCTCAGTGTAACTTCTGTTAGATTATCAGATTTTTTATACGTGAAATTTGTTATCGTTATTCGTTTAAAAGTACGCTTCTAATACCTTTGCCATTAGGAACATCAATGATTTCACATGTATCGAGACAAATACGGCCTTTGTAAATGTATGTATTCCGCTTCAGAATGTCCTTAATTATTAAAATTTCATAGTTAAATAACAGTTAAATGAAAATTAAATGACTTACCCTTTTACAATAAATTATTTGATGGTCGAACAAAAAAAGGGTTACACTGTTTGTCCACATACCGTTCGTAATTCTTATCACTTCTCCCTGGTATATCAATTGCGTACTAGTCTCGATTAAGTCTTCGCCCTAAATATAGAAATTCAATGTTGTGGTAAGAAAAATACATGCGATGAAACTTCTAATTTATCCTTAGACAAGTCGGTAACAAATTATTGTGATAAGATCGCACATTAAAATACGAAGTGCTTACATTTATAAGACTAAATTGAACACAATGATCAGTTTTACAATTAAAAAAAAAAACTATTTTTGTATTGCTCCAGATCGCATTCAGTCAGAGGTGGACTAAGGCCTAGGCAATCTAGGCGCACACCTAAGACCCGTAAATTTGTTTTTAATTTTAATTTTAATAAATTGCTTACTTAATTGAATGCATGGGGCCTTAGATATGATATTTTAAAGTCAAAAAAATTAAAAACGCATGCCGAAAATTAACTACCTTGACGTAAAATTCTTGAGTTTTTCTTCAATTTGGCACTTAAAAAAACAGTTTACAATAAGCCGTTTTTTTAATACAATTTTTTGAAAATTGCGTTGTAAAATTGAGGTACATGCGGCAAATGATGAAAGTACACCCTAAAAATCCGAAAAAATAAAAAACTGACGAAATTAAATTTTTATGATCAAAAGTAGATTAGGATATACTTCTATATTTCGGGGAGTGGGGAAACTATTTTTTTCTAGAGGGTTGACGGGACCGGAACCTAAATTGTTTATACAGCTAATATGTTGAATAAAAAAGTTTATGCACGCAAAATGAGTACAAACAAGGTAAATAATGCAGTATTTATTTGATCCACGTTAATAGATGTGAGGAGTAAGGGGTTAGAATAAAGGGAGGCAATATGAGCTGTGAAAGGGGGGACAATGTGGACTGCAGAAATCAAATTTTTTAATTTTTTTTCAATTTTCAATTATGATAGTATGTAATGTAAAAGAAGGTTCATATGGAGAACAGACATAGGGGAAGTCTGACGAAGTCAAATTTTTTAAACTTTCCTTAATTGGCAATTATGTTAGTATGTAATATAGAAGTAGGGGCATATAGAGGTTCGAGAAGAACTGGGGCTGGCAAAAAATTTTTTTTTAAACCCGCTGCCTGCTGTTCGCGTTTATTTACATACAATGCACTAACACACTTGATTACTTTCGCCAGTCCTCACCCTTCTCCCCCCTTGGCCAACCCAAAAACCATACGTTTACATTACTTACTAACATAATTGCAAATTGAAAAAAATTAAAATATTTGACTTTCGCAGTACCCATTACCCCTTTTTTACAGTCCCCTTGTCACCCTTAATTCTGACCTTTTTGTCTTCATATCTATTAACGTGGCTCTAATAAATGTTGCGTTATTCAACTTGTTTACACTCATATTGACTGTCTGAACTTATTTATTGAACAAAATTGCTGTATAAACAATTTAGTATGCGGTCCCAACAACCCTCTAGAAAAAATATAGTTTTATTCCTCCCTGAAACATCGAAATATACCGTGATTCACTTTTGATCACAAAAATTTACTTCCGTTAGTTTTTGTATTTTTTATATTTTTAAGGACATACATTCATCAGTTGCCGCATGTACCTCAATTTTACAATGAAATTTTGAAAAAATTGTATTGAAAAAACGGTTTATTGTAAACTGTTGTTTTAGTGCCAAATTGGAGAAAAACTCAAGAATTTTATGTCCGGATAGTTAGTTTTCGGCAGACGTTTTTAATTTTTTTGAAAAATGAAAAAGAACTTTTTAAAAATGGTAAAAAATGCGATTTTTAACTGTTTGTTTGAGTTTAAAATTTCACATCTATGGCCGCACACATTCGATTTCAATGAAATTTTAACCAAACATAAACAATAATTGATGAAATTTTTTAAGGTACATTTTAAGTCAATTTACCAATTAATTATGGAGAAAAAAATTTTATACCGAAAAAAACATTTTGTCCCACTCCAATAATTGGCCAATAAGAGGTCAATTTTTTTTCATTTTCGTCATACATTTAACGTATACTTTCAGAAAATATATTGCTTGATTGAGGTAAAATTTTGATGTTCCCTAGTGTTATTTGTTAAAGACTTTAAACCAGCTTACTACGCCTAAATATGTATTTAATAATACATCATTCGGTTCACTAGGTATAAAAATATATCAACAAAAGACCTCAAAGAGAGAAATCTAAGAATGGCATAAGTATGACATCACTTACCTCCCAATTATCAACATGGTTCTGCCAAGCAATTAGTTTCTGCAAGCTTTCCAGACGTCTTTTGCGCTCATTAATAAGCATTGCAACGCGTTTCATGACGGAGAACGCTTCCGAAAGATGCGCATAGTCGGGATGATCTGGTCGAGTATATTTCAGGAGTTCTGCCAGTTGCAAAGGATACTTGCAAATGCGCTGAATTGGAGTTAGCAGGTAACCATCTAGCGGGATTTCGGACAAGTGATGACTTCGACGACAGTTTTCGAAGAAGTCGTAGTAAGTTTGATGCTGGTAGAGCTGCTGTAATCGAAGAGTGGCCACTGGATGAAGATTACAGTAGTCAGAATAAATGAGGAAGTCCGCGTGACAGTTGAGAAACGTAGGCCCCACGATACTCTGTTGCAGGCTTGTCCAATTTACATGAACTTCCAACAGTTCTAAGAAGCCAGTCTGGAATTGAAATATTTGCTCAATATTCATAAAGATGGCAGATATGTCTTCACGGCTAAACAGATGAGGATGCGCCTGACATTCCGCCAAGTAACCATGTACGATATCACTCAGCACCTTGACGAAATCCCGCTCAGTTTGCACCAATTCTTTGACCACGCTCGCGCGCACTTGCTCATTCGACATTAGGGAGACACTAGATCGTCGGCTTATTCTTGGCACGGATGCTTGTGTTGGTGCCGTCATTGCCGCTATACAGTTCTCAACCGTTTCTTCTTGGTTCACTTTTAACTGTTGTAGCGTTAATTAAAAAAGTACACATCTGGTTATAAAATTATATAAAATCCATCTAGTAATTAAAAAAAAGTGTGTATATATATCAGGGGTGGGCACACATGGTACTATTGGGAGCCACATTTTATTTCTTAATTTATTTAAACTACCTAAAAAGTTTAAATAAATTAATTATATTAACTATTTGAATTTCTTTCGATTTTTCTAACTGACTTGATTCTTTCTATTCATACTGAGTATCTCACAGATATTTTTCATACCTAAAATTAAACGTCGATATTTAAAATTCTATTATTAAAAAGAATTTAAAAATCATTCAATAAATTTTGGAAACGTACATTTTTACTCAAATTCACTGATTCTTGTCAGTTGGAATTGAAGAGCCGCAGTTTAGGTAACGAAAGGCCGTATTTGCCCACCTCTAATATATATACATACATATATTAATGTATATATATATATATATATATATATATAT
>AGDA01093188.1:0-13580 GCA_000281935.1 Mengenilla moldrzyki | reverse complement strand
CTAGCAGTTGGTTATGTTACGTGGTATGCAGAAGAGTCATACATGCTTTTTGCTTTGCTAGCTATTGACTCTTCGCCCTTAAGATATGACTGTACATGCTTTTTGCTTTGCCAGCTGTTAGTCATGTCTCACAGACCATGATATAACCATACATGCTCCTGTTTTGCTAGCTGTTGGTTATTCAGGTCTGGTAACTATTTTTTATGTTATTTCAGAGGGCAATGATGTAGAGTCCTCATTGTTAGAAGACTGATTCAGATAAGTCAAAATAGCACTGGAGGAAAAGACGATCACGCAAGCCTTTACACATCATGCGATGAGTACTAGATGGTATTATTGAGAGTTTGGAAATAAAGCTCGCGCACAAATGAAAAGAGCCTCAGCATCCCACGCAAGCGATATGGCCAAATAAATGGAAGAAATTTTAGAAATAAGTGGAGCGTGTTACAATATGTAAATTTTGTTACTGTATGATATTAATTGAAAACCATTTTATAATAGCAAAAAACATTCACGTAATATAAGTCAAAACCTTTAGTTTTCTTCACTAATTATAATGACAATTTATCCAACTTTATATAACGTTACGTATTCATTAATTTTTTAAATATATTTAAAATTCAGCCTTATTTTTAGTAAAATTAATACAAAATTATTATTAAAGTAGTTTTGACAATACCTTTAACTATAATTAGAAACCAATTTTTTAATTATTTTTTTTGTAATTTTAGTAAAAGTTTAAGTCAAGTTTTTTTCCATAAATAAGGCCTTTTTATTTAGTCTTGTATGAACAGCTTTTCTTATTATTTAGTGAAAATTGATGATATCAAATCTAAACTATAATTTTGTGACTTTAAGCCCATGTATATTTATAAAGTTTAAGCTCTTAAAGAAAACTATAAACATAGTTGCCGCCTTAAGGAATAAATTACTTTTCAATGTTTGACATATTAAGATGCTTTAGGCCAGGGGTGAACAATCTTTTTTAACAAAAGACTTATACAAATTTTAAAATTTTTTGGCGGGCTGAAACATCATATATTTATAAAATTTATAGTCTATCTATAAATAAAAAGCATTGATTAAAAAAACAGAAATGTGGGAAAAAAAGATTACATACAAAAAAAAGAACAATATGAAAAACCAATATGTATACTTGAATGCTTTAACGCGCATATCTGATATAAATAAACGCTTGGCTGGCCACAAATAATTATTAAGTGGGCCACGGGTTGCTCACCCCTGCTTTAGACTATTGAAAGTTTTAATCAGTTTGAATGGTACTTCATTAATGGTTATTGTATAGTTAAATTATAATCAGATAAAAAGTGAACTTTAATTTACAATCTTTTAAAACCGATTAATTTGATAAAATAAGATATTAGTTTTGAAGATAGTATTAGTAGTATTAGTAATCCTTACTAATAACTTAAAACTATATGAAAATCAAACTTTTAAAAAAAAGTTAACAAGCTGTGTTATCAAAAAAATGGTAAAAAACAAACATAATCAATAGCTTCTGGTATAAAAGGTTAAAAAATTTTCAACCCGTATATTATAAGGGATTCAAACGTAGTTTATTTTAGCATATATGATTCTATTCTCACATGTAAATGGTAAAATACAAAGCGAAAAAAAAATTAGTTACCCTCCCCCCTTCAAATTAACTGATAAGCATAAATTCTGTATCAATAACCTAAGACTTTGTTGTAACATATCTTTTTTGTAAAAGATCGTTTTTCTAAAATGTCATTAATTTTAGAGATATTTGTCCGAAAGCATTTTGCTATGGATTAATTCCTATGAATTATCACACATATAAAAATAGATTGTAGCTTCGGAAACTAATCTCTATCGATTGAAGGTAGTTTGATCAAAATCTGTAGTTAGGAACATTTCTTTGTAAGCTTTGGACAATATTCATTAATGATTATTGCCATTTTTTAATTTAGAGTCAGTATGGGATATTAAAATTTTTTACAAAGTAAAAATCATATTTGTGGTTACTTTCTAACACATGAAATATAAAGTTGTACTGTCTTTGCAAGTTGTGCCGAATCAATATGAACAGTATTTAATTTTAGAACAAAGTTTTCCAATTTTTACTAAATGCCTGTTTTAAAATTACCGATTTTAATTAGAGTAGCCAACCTGATTCTGTGTTTTTACATTACATGAGGTTGAATGTTTTCGAAAGCTAACTGGTTTCTTTTCGCCAGGAAATGAATATGTTTAGTAATTTAAAAGAGGTTATTAACCATCTATTGAATCCGACGGACATGTAAAAATGAATAATTATTAAGGAAGCAATGAATTTTTAATGCTTGAGTTTCTTGAAAGATGTTATAGTATTCAGTAATAATGTATGCCAGATCTAAACAATGACAGTACAAATTTATACTTAGGCTTTTACAAATCTGGTATTTGAGTTTTTGTATTAATTTTAAGGAAAACGTAAAGCGGGCACGGAGATTTATTTAACTTGTAAGTATTAATTTCAAATGGGTTCAACTTTTAATAAGTTTTTCTAGAAATGTAAAGCAAAAATAATGAGTTTCGAATCGATCGATTGACAAGGTGTCTTGAGTACTGAAGGCAACATTTAAAGAGTTCTAACTGCAGCGATTGAGAAATTCGAAAGCAAATATCGAACGACGACTGCGAACTTCTGATACACCTGTTTTGAAAATGGAATTAGTCAAATTAATAATTCGACGTATTTTTCAAAAATTGCGTGTGTCATTTCAATTTCAAATTTAGTTGTGTTCATTCGCACTTAATTAAAGAAATTACATTATTCTCAATTCTCAATTCTCAATTCGCAATTCGCTTCGAACGAATCGAAAAGTGGGCCTAGGTGTTACGACTGAAAATTTCTCTTACTACACGTGGTCGGTGAAACTAGGTGGCGCTGGCCGGGTGACTAGAACAGTGCCTGTGGCGACTGCGGTGACGGCGTGGTAGTAAGAGTGCCGCATTGAACGCATCGAACCCACGTTGAGCAAAAAGAAAAGGGAGAAAGAACGCGGAACTGAACGAGCGAAGACGAAGCAAAGTGGCGAAAACAAACGTGTTTATTTGGCGGAAGCGGCGCGAATGCGTCGCGACGTCAAGCGTCGCTAAAACGCCGCGACTCGGCAGCATTTTTATCCCGGGAAATCGAAGTATCGGCAAAAATCCGTGTTTTCAGTCGCGCTCGAATCGTGCTGGCGCGTACATCGGATGCAGCAGTGATGTCGCTAAAAGCGACGCTGCCGCGAAACGCGTACCGAAATTCGCCAAGCGGCCGAAATCCATCAAGCGGTCTTTTCGTATTTTTCTAAAGTAAATCGGACGAAAACAAATATTTTTTGAAGGAATTTCGCCGTGCGTTCCTTAGGTGCTTAAAATTTTTTATTGCTGTTTACAATGCAAAAATTATGGTTTCGCGTTCTGCGAACGGTCCGCGTAAACGCGTTCTCCATTATCGTGCTGCTAATCGCGATCTCGGTGTACGGACAAAGGACGGCGCTGACGCGGGCGCCGGCTGTGGTACCAGCCACAGGACTGGAACTGGACGCGGACGCTGACGCGAACGGAAACGCGGCCGACGAGAAGCAGCCGCTCTTTCCAAAAGATCTGTTCACGCTGCAGCAGCGACGCTCGGGTGCCATTGCGTTCCACGTCATCGGCGTCATCTACATGTTCATAGCATTGGCGATCGTGTGCGATGACTTCTTCGTACCGGCGCTCGACGTCATCATCGAAAAACTTGACATCCAAGACGACGTCGCAGGTGCGACATTCATGGCGGCCGGCGGCTCGGCGCCCGAGCTCTTCACCAGTGTGATCGGTGTGTTCGTGTCATTCGACGACGTCGGCATCGGCACCATCGTCGGCTCGGCCGTGTTCAACATCTTGTTCGTCATCGCCATGTGCACCATGTTTTCACGCACTGTTCTCACGCTGACGTGGTGGCCGCTGTTCCGAGATTGCACCTTCTACTCGACCAGTCTACTCGCGCTCATCTGGTTCTTTCGCGACAACTTCATCTACTGGTACGAAGCCTTAATCCTGTTTCTCGTCTACATCGCGTACGTCAGCTTCATGAAATGGAACCAGCCGATCGAGTTGTACATCAAGAGCCATTTTTCTAAGACACGCATCACCAAAGTCTCTAGCACGGATCAACTAATGTGCGCCGTAAGTCCGTTTCTCTTCCCGCAACTGTGTCTGCTCTCCGATAGGAATTTCAGCTTAAGCACGATAATTTATAGTTCAACCTATTTAGAGCAGCACAATACTTGAGCAAAATCGATACATTTAGCAATAATTTTTCTTTTTTCTTACATGTGTAATTTTAAAACGAGTTACTAAATTTCAATCAATGAACAATTTCAGTACTTGTCAAGATCAAATTCTCAAAGAAAGCTTCATTAGTTTCTCTTCTCAAGAAATCATTTAAAAAGACGCACTGACGTCAAATCGAACGCAAAAAGCCCCTATTACTGGCTAACTTTTCGCTTTTATGCCGAAATTAGAAATGTGTTTTCAGTGTTGTAAAAACATCTCTGCCCAGTGTCTTAATAATTCCTTCTAATTGTCGCATAAATAACGGATTATGACTAACAGCGAGACTTTATGCAGTTATATGAGCGAAATGCTAAATCGATTATTTGCTAAACAGTGCATTACACTTAAAAGTTTTTTGGCATGATATCGTAAAATTGCATGTGTGTATTTTTCTGAAACCACACAGCGGATTCACAATTTCTAATTAGAGAAATTGTTTACAGATTAATTTCTGGGCAAATTTAATAATATAATAATTTGAATAAAAGCCTGGAGTTTTTTCGTAAAAAAAAGGATGAAGAATGTGTAAAAAATGTTTTTTTTAAGGAAATGTTCATTTTTATTAAATTTTTTCTTTCGGGATACAGTAAATAATTTATTATGAGTTTCAAATTTAATTTTTATAAGGTTCTTTAAATTTAAAATTCAAATTAAAGATGAAGAAAATCGATTAATAAATTATTGTAATAAATTCGCTTTCATCTAATTAATATTCGTGTAAATTTATCATTAATTGTTAATTGAGAAAAGTAAAATTTACATATTAGCTTATTAGTATATAAATAAATAAGTACTATAGTCAAAACTCTATTGAAATTTTAAACAAGATAATAATGTTTTTCTCTATAAAGAAATGTCTAAGGTATAATACGATATTTCTGTAAAGAACTTCATAAAAATGTACTTATACTACATGTTTTATTCATTGCTCCATTTCGGATCGAATCCGTTGTTGAATTTGTTTGCCATCCAAATGAAATTTCATGTTCTGTTATTGTATAAAAATTAATTTCTGAAAATGTTCTTTTCTAAAGGACACGTTTCGTGTTCTAGTGTCTTTGGACACGTAAGCTATTTAGTGTTTAGATCATAAAATATGAATCATGAACTTTACAAGGTCCCTATATTTATTTTTTTGCCTTAATCTGTTTTAAATTTTCAAAGGTTATTAAAATTGAACTTTTTTTCGTCTAAATCAGTTATTTATGTTATAATTAATTAATGAATTTTATAGGAATTTGAGGAGAAATGACATGCATGATCAATTATAATTTATCATTTGTTTGTTTATTTTTTTATTCCATTATAGTCACAAGCGCGAATAACGTCTCAGGAAATTAAATTGAAACCGCATGACGAACACTGTTTTGCAAAATGCAAATTTTAATAGATTTTTTGCCTTAAACACATATTGGAATTAAACAATTGCGATGACTTTTAAGACAAATTCGTATAATATGTAAACCACTTTAAAGAAGCCAAAAAAACTTACCCTCGAAAAATTTTATACTTGATATATTTTGGCTAAACAAAGGCTGGCCGAATTTGAAAAAAATCAATTTTTAATTCAAGGAATATATTAATAAATCACTTCATGAATTGAAAAATTAATTAAGTAGCCTCGAATTTTTTTAAGTGTTTAATTGCACCTTTAAAAGTATACGCAATTAATATGATAATCATAAATTCCTGAAAACATATTTACAAAATTTTTATTCCTATCGAGGAACTGGGATTTAGAAATGTATACGTTATCGTTTTTTTTTTTGGGTTTTTTATTGACTGATATTTTGCATGTTAACGTGAATTTTTATATTCATGCTATCTTATTATTATTATTTAAAATTATTATTACAGTAAAGTATAGGGTGTTCACAAAGAATTTCATTCTTCGATAAGAGGCTATTTCTATGCCCGTTTTTATCTTAGAAACAAATGAATATTCTTACCGTTTAATAATAATAACAATGAAGCTGAGTAATTGAGATATGTAATTTTAATTACGAAAATACGAATTCGTCCGATGCTATGCGGAATTTTCTCAATTATCTGAAGCGCATTTTTGTTACTCACGCAGGAAGCAAAACCGATATTTAAAAAAAGTACGTACACATTGCAATTTTCCCATTTCCTAATAAAATTTTTATTTTAAATATCAATTATATACATGCAAATGCAATCAGTCGAATGTAACAAATTGAAAATCCGTTAAAAATTTAAAGACTCGAAGTTAGTGTTGAATGAAATATATCAGTAAACCCATTGCACGACTTTCATTCAATTTTATTTCTATTTTCCGTTGAAAAATGTATACTTTTAATAACCGAATTGTATCAAGTCGAGAGAAAGACACAATGATATTTAATACGTTTTTAAAAAGAATCAATTCAGTTGATACTGATTAAACATTGTATTTCGCACAGAAATATATCGACTCGGAATTGATTAAAAAGAAACTGTCTGAAAGGGTTTAAAATGAGTACAAATAGCAAAATTGTTTTACGTTTGTCATAAAGTTGACATCTACTTGAGCAATTGTCGTTTGCTAAATTAATCTTGAATATTTGTTCTATACGTTTGTTGAACAATAATTTTTGTGCACACATTTTAATGGTTTTGCACCAATTTTTATATGCGTGCCGTTTGTTTTTTGACCTAAAAATACAAAACAAAACTAAAGAGAATTCCGTTGGACGATTTCGCGAAAATGGTTATATAATACTTTTTACTATAAAAATCAATGCTTCATTATAAGAATACACTTCTTTTGAGCGAAATAAAAATTACAACTCTTTTTATTAAATTTTCCAGTTCTTTGCTTACCTCATATTTTTTAAGTATAAAAATTTTGTTCACTATAAAAAAGATAATAAAATTATTTTAAAAACAATATCGTTTTTTTTTATTATGAAATTTGGTAAATTGAATGGAACACAGTTTATGGGTGTATTCTGTAAAGTATAAAAATGACGTCGACGTTTGTTAGGAAAAGTATTCATTTAAATTGATCAAATGATGATTGTAAAGAAACATTAAATTATTTATTATCAAAATTTGCATAATTCAATTAGACTGTTATTGATTATTTCAATAAATTAATTGAAACGCATCATTATTTAAAATTAATTAATTTCCAAACAATTTAAAAATAATAAAAATGTAACAAAAAAATATAAACTTTTAAAACAATAAAATTAGTTAAAATGCAAATGTAAAAATCTTAGACTTTAATTAGAAATATAACAAAAGAACTTAATACTTTATCTCTGTCGAAATTAACGTTTTAAAACTCCACTGCTTTTTAAATAATACAAAAGACTATTTTAAATTCTGGCTAGAAATTCAATTAACTTAGACGATTGTTGGATAGTGATCTGTTAGATGGACCAAGAAATAATCGAAATTGATAAAAGTTTTTTTAAAAAAAAATCGAGGAATTTTAACAACTAAAACGTAAAAGCTGTGTTTACAAGGAAAAAAACATTAAAAATCCATTTAATCATGCAGTCAAAAATATAATTGTTTTTATTATGAAGCAAAATACATGATATTATAAAGTTAGTGTTAGGGAAAAAATATAAATTAATATCATTGAAGTTATGAAAAGGTACAATTTTTATAAAATTGTGTATTTGTAATAAAAAAAAGTGATTTTAATAAAACAATTTTGTAACTATTTTGTGTTAAATATATATTACAAAAATACTAAAAAACTTTACCATGAAAATGAAATTTATAAAATTATATATACCAACGTTTACCAAACATTTTAAATCACAGTTTGGCATTAGGCTTAAAGATTTTTGTTATCGATCTTGAGTAAAATTACCATTTATTTATAAATTAAAATTTATATTTCAATAAAAATCAAATTACTTATTTGTTTATTCATACGTACATAAATTGTAAAATATTTATATAAGATAAATGTAGAATACTAAGAAGTTAATAGTTTCATTCATTTAAAATTTTAGTAAATAAAATAAATTTTGTTTTTATTTTTATTTTTTTTTGTGGTTTGGTAAAAAAATTTTCGATTTGAGATACCTGGCTGCAGCCTACATTTTAAGAAACGCTGATATATGTAACATCCAAATGGCATTCACAGAAAATAATTTTTTTTTAATGAATATTAGTTTTATATGCTAATATTGGCTTTATCGAAAATATTTTTATTTTATAAATTAATTAATTAACATTTCATTAAATTATATTTCATTTATTTTGATTCAAAATTCAAACACTTATAAGTAGAAAGACGACATTTATGTTGAAAATTAAGGACAGCCATTTATATATATATATATATATATATTCTAATATTAATAAACTTCTAACCGTTCACATTTATAAGGAGAATGTGCAGACATTATGAATAGTGAGGTATAAAAAAAGTACCAAATAATGCTATTTCTTAAATGCTATTTCTTAAAAGTTTGAAAAACTTTAACTAAGAAATGACTTCATGTAAAAGTAATTTGGCAACACAGCGCAGCGAAAAATGCAGTTTCTTTTTCGTACTGAAGAAATTGAAAATCGAAGTGCAATTTTCAAAAAATTCCCCTGCACTAACTATTTGCGATATAAATAAAATTTTTTTACGGATATTAATCCGTTGAAGCAAATAACGGTTATAACAGTCATGCACATTTTTATTAATACATGCATACACTTGCTAATTGTTAATTAAAACTTCGATAAAAGAAGGTATAACATACCATAGAACCTGTTAATTCTTTTTTTGTATGTTTTCTCATTCCATAAACAATAGAAAAAAAAAGTTTCTGAGCACGATCTTCGAATTAAAAGTGTGCGGCAACGTGTTAACGGATACATATACTTTTTAGGAAGAATAATTTTTACGCCATAATGTGCTTTAAAAAAAAAATAATAAAGACAAAAAAAGTTTGCTGAAAACATGTTTTTTGACGTTTTTCCGGACATATTTGAGAATAACTCAATATCTATTTAAGCTATTGACTTGAAATTTTGAAACTTTTTTCAATTTCCTGCGGAATTTTAATGTCATAGTTTTGATGATTTTTTTCCACGATTTTTTAAATTTTGAAAATACATTTCTCCCCCCTCCCCTAAAAAAACTAGAAGATACAGAAAATTTTCATTTCTATTTTAAGTGTTTGCAGACCAATGTCTAACAGAAAATCATAAAACTATAGTGGGGTATTTTTTGTTACTGATTAGTGTTTGTTAATAAATAAAAACACACTTTCTTTCTAAAATCCGAACAAAATACTTCAACCTTATTTTTAAATTTCTCTCTTTTATATGCTTACAGGCAAAAAAAATGTAGAAATTAAATATATTTGAAAGGACTAAATTGCTGGAGATCTTCCAAGAATATTTATAGTCAAAATTTATTACCCTTTATTGAGGGCGCTTAAAGAATTATCTTTTCTTGGAAGACCCCCTTACAATAAACCTATATTAATTTTTAGAAATTGTTCATTAACTATTTCCAGTGTTATCATCATGGAATTTTTTTTATAAAATATTATTAAACCTGATTTTCCTTCTCCTTATTCAAACTTGCTCAAGCGATGAACAAATAGCTTTACTGTGAAAAAATTGTTACAACAGCATTAACCGGAGTAAAAAATATTCAAGTTCCTCAAAAAATTGTGTATAAGGTCGAGTAACCTTACCAGTAAATTTTGTCATAGTTTTACCCACACACCTATAGAATCAATGAAACTTTTCTACAAGCAATCGTTGCTGGGTTAATTGTCCCAATGTATAATAAATATGCGATTTAATTGTAACGTCTGTCGTAAAAAAATACAATTAAACTCTTTATTGAGATTCAATAAAATAAATTTTTGAAACATTCAATAATCAATAAAGGAATGTAAACGGAGATTCTAAAATGATCACTTCATTATTCAAGATACCGTTTGGAAATTATACTAAAGTCAAAAATGATCTTAATAAATTTTAAAAATATTAATTATATAATTTTACAAATATATCTGTGACGCCATATTTTTTTTGATCACTTAAAATAACCAGAAATAAAAATAAAAGAACTGAACTTTTGTTTTATCGTAGTGTTAAGAAAAATGCTTTTTTAAATTGTTATATTTTTTCATTTCTTTTTCATAAAAATGTGTACTAAAACGATTTGAGTAAAGTTATTTTATGATTTATCGCTTATTTTTCGAAGTAATAAAGACATTTTTTGAGGTTTTCCAATATGTCATAAAAGATATTTATTTCTTCGTTTTCAAAACAGTTTTCTGATCAATGTAGCTTTAGGAACATCAGTGATGTACTTATGTCTAAATTTTATAATAGTTTTATTTACTTTCTAAAAAGTGATATTTTAACAATAAAATTACAGTAGAAAGCTAGTAATTACATAAAAATTTTGAAAATGAAGTAACATTAATAATAATTTCTTTTAAACTTTCCTTAAGGAATAATAAATGTACATAGATTGGAAAATTTTAAACACCAAAATTTAAAAGCTTTTTAAAAAAGTTTTTATAAAAATTTTTAAAAGTATATAGTGCTACGAAGTATATGAGTTTTTTCTAGCAATTGTATATAAATAAATATGATAATGTTCTTCGTTATCGTTAAAATTTTGAATAGTTTTTTAACCTCATAATATCTTCGAATAAATTTATTATAATATGATAAGCTTTAGTAGACTTTGTAAGTTTTCCTCTTTTATTCGTCTTCACTTATATGCGTAAAATGAAAGGACTTAAAACTTAGACAAAGTAAGAATTAAATAACATTTTACAAAGTCAAGATTTTTTTTTTGAATTTTTGTGTAAATAAAAGGTTAAAATTTTTAAGTTATAAAATATAAGTTAAAAAATGTACTCATTATGCCACAAATCGATGACATCCAAAGTCTATTAAATTTGGCTGTGGAAAAAAATGATTTCAAAATGGAGTTTTATTTTGAAGCTAAAGCCAAATCGTACTTCAAAAACGATATCAAAGTGCCAAAAAAATGTGGAAAGTATTGTAACTCTCTCCCGCATAGCTTAAAATGTGGAACTTTTTGTTAAATAGAATACATTTTAAACAATAAAATATATTTTTTTAATATTTTTTTAAAATTTTATTGTTGCTTCTATCCCTTTAAATTATTGTTTCGAATATTGTTTTACTAAATTTTGATAAAAATAAGTAATAGTCTTATTATTTTTTTAAGAGGAAAATTAAAAAGATTTAGAATAATTACACTTTATTATTTATGCTCAAATGGCAATAAACAAATGATTGATTTTAAATCTATTTTATTGGAGATTAAAAGTTTTTTTATCTGCTTTAATAATTTATTAAATTTATTATTACTATAAATAAATAAACTTGGAAAAAACTGTTAGAACCAAAAAAACCAGTAAAGTATTTTAAAATTATTTGTGAACATTACTTAAGCAGTGTATTAACGTTATACTTTGTTAATTGTTCTCTTAATTTACGTAAATTAAAATTCACAGTATTCAAAAATATTAAGTTCTTTTCATGTATATTCGAAAAGATTAAAAACCTACTACAAAATTCTAAGTCTATATTTCATTCTTCATCTGAAAAAGCTTTGTGGTTTTGATTCGATGCTATAATTCCCTATAAACAAATAAGTATTGAGCATATATTTACTAAATAAATCCTCAATATTTAATAACATTTTTTAATATTAGGTGATTATGAATATAAATATTAAATAAAATTTGTATGCATATTATATAAAATTAATATATTGCACTGATATTTACCCTTACATAAATATTAAAAGATAAAAAATTAAAAAATATTGAAGTAAATATTAAATAATTTATTTCAATATTACAGTTGAGGTTTTTGCAGTATTTTATTAATGTTTAATTTAAATTTGGTTCAATATTTAATTGAATTTTTATACATTATTCACTTAATATCAATAATCACTGCAAGGATTATATACTTATTAAACTGAATTTTTTCTTTAACAGAATAATGTGATGCCTAGGATTAGTGAAACGAGTGCTGTGAACACTGCCGTCTCAGAAACGTTGCCATCAACAAGTACCGCTAATCCTGCCAGCAATCTAACATATAAGCCATCACATCATGCAAAGTTTCGTCACGGATTACTGCAATTAATGATCCATACAATCGATCCATTACATGATGGTAATTTCTTGAGATTTCTTTAGATTTTTTTATTAGTGCAAAGGATTCTTTTAAATTTAATTGTACTTTTCAACTCAAATTGAGTGAAAATGACGTTAATGTATTATTGGGGGTATAACTCAGTGGTAGAGTGTCCGCTTCGCATGCGGAAAGTCCTGGGTTCAAGTCCCAGTACCTCCAAATAAGTATTGTTTTTTTTTCTTAAATAATTTTTTTAAATTAGTAGTTTTTTCATCTTATTATGATTTTTTCAATGAAAAATAAACTTTTTAATATCATAATTTTCATATGTGAAACATAAACGTAAAACGATTTTATAAAAATGTTTCTTTGTCTTTAAGCATCGTTAAAGAACGATCTTTTCTTGTTTTTAAGCATGATCAGCATGCCTAAATTAAGATAGTTGGTATCTAAAATGTGAAACACTATGAAATGACAATTTTGAAATTCCTTTGAACGCCTCGTACTTTATTGACTTTATACCTTTGCTCCCAAGTTTACGTTGACCTTATAAATTAACTTAAATTTTTTGTTTCACATGAACACATTCAAACAATTAGTAATTACTGTTAAACATAAATTAAAAAATACATATTTCTTTGTCATTTAGGTGTCGTAAACATCTTTTAGTTGACAGCATTAACCAATTCCTGATGATTAATCGTGATGTCTTGTTAATATTTTTCATTTATACACATGTAAAAAACTGTTACTTAAAATACCTTTTATCGTGCTCTTGAAGGGTTAAAAATTAGTAATATATATATAAAATACATATATTTAATACTTATTCGGAAAATGTATAACAATGCTATATTAATGCACAGATTTTTGTTTGCTATTTATTTAAATTTTGCTTTGAGTAATTGATATATTTATAGTTTTCTTTGATTTTCTTGACCCCAACCTACCCTGTGAGTCAAAAGTGCTTAAAACATATGTTATGTTGATGAAACAGTTGTTTTAAAGCATTTTTAAAACAAGAGTATAATTTTTCATTTTGAATGTTATATTTTTTAAAAACATATCAAGGCTTCCCAAACCGAACCGAACCGAACCGAACCGAACCGAACCGAACCGAACCGAACCGAACCGAACCG